>CAMOHE010053724.1:73827-198795 GCA_946598075.1 Artocarpus hirsutus
GTGCATCCAACGGTTGAGACACTCACGTCTCTTTCCTTTCCTCAGTTGTGCTGCATTAAATCCCATGCCAAAGCTGAGTTTTGAACTAAATTCGCCGATGGATAACAGCTGTCCTCATCGATCTCATTTTGTCTTCCGTTTTTAAGTGAATGGATTAAAGAATCAAGCATTATATTAGCTACCCTTAGAATTTTATAATTTATTATTAATTTTTATGTTGTTTGCAAGCTCATATTATAAAAACAGAGGCAATGCCTTCAAGGAAAGAGGATTTTTTTTTTTTTTTTTTAGGGAGTGAAGTTCCAGCCATTAGGCAGGAACGTCTAATTTCTTTTTATAGGGTGTTTAGAAGGATGGTGGAAACCAGTGTTTAAAACTATTTTTACTGTAGCATATGAGAGCTTTACACTGTAGCAATTTTTTATTGTTACTGTAGCATGTGAGAGTTTTACACTATTTATAACTGAGTTTATGATGAGAACCACTGTTTCCACCACTCAGCCAAACATGGGGTTAGTTTTTAAAAGTTTTAGTCTTTTGACTGGAATGTTTAGTTTTCTCTTAGAGTGTTTTTATTTTTGTAATATTTTGAGAATTGAGAGTGCTGTCATTGTGCATGATGGACTCACAGACATGTCAAAACTTTGGGTTATTTCTAAACTTTCTTTTTTGTACTATTTTTATTTTTATTGTAATTTTTTGTTGTTTAATTTAATTATGTCTAGTTAAATATCTTTGTGGTTAAAGGTACAGTCAAAATCTTAGATAGAATTGTGTAGTTGATTGTCGCAAAATTTCCAATACACAAGTACACGTAATCCTTTCAAGTAAAAAAGTGCACCAAAGTAAAGATATTGTACCACAAAGATTGTGTTAATTTTTATTAAATACCAAAATTTTTGTAACTCTAAAATTATTTGAATAACCAAAGATTTAGATTCTAAAAATAAATAAAATAAAAAATAAAGTTTAAAAAAACGTTGAAATAAACAAATCTTAATAACGCTGGGAGTAATGATTTTACTAAAATTATTCTATTCTATTCAATTAAACATATTATTTTAATATCTTCATATTATGTTGGTGGTCGAATTCTCTATCCTATTTAGCACTCTCTTTCAAGCTACTGAAAAAACCTAAGCATAAGAACATACTATATCTATAACGCACAAAATAAAAACTAACATACAAAAATAACAATATTTACAAGTGTTGTTAACAACCTTTATGGGTCAAGGATTTACTTCCTATATAATTTTCTTATAAATTGGCAAACAGGGCCTTTTCTGCCAAATTCCCAAGGCATTGTCTCTTTGTCTAGAATTTGGGCTAAAGTTTAGCAATCGCATGGTTTTTAAGGGAAGCTTGAAAGTCATTTAAGTTTTCTTTCGAAAGTCCACCCTTACAAAATTGGATCTTGTCCTCTTTGTTAATTGACACAAATCCAAGAGAGGGGCACTTACCTTCACAAGTCTATCGAGATGATTTTTCATGCTCATGCAATTAAATGCGATCGTTGTCAAATTTGTAAATTGTACAATTAAGTACAGATATTGATATCACGAGGAATGTATTAATTTTTATATAATTACCAAATTTAATCCTAATTCTAAAATTAATTGAATTATTATTGAGGGGTTTTGATTTTTAACTAAAACTAAAATAAAATGAGAACTAAAATTAAAATGAAAATTTAAATATTGAAATAAATGAATTCTGAAAATGTTGGGAATTATGATTTCACTAAAATTAATCCGATCATTTCCAATTAAACATATTAGTGTGATTTTCTCATACTATGTCAATGGTTGAAAATCTCTATTTTATCCAATGCTCTCTTCCGAGTTTTGCTAAAAATATCCTCGAAATGCTAACTCACTATATTCCTATGTGAATTACAATAATCAAGAATTCATTATGTAAATTATACAAACCATGCAAAATTATTCCTAACTCACATGCAATTTATGGTATCCTACACATTTTTTTAAACCATAAATCTCCTTTCGGTCTTATTATGATTTATTTTATCATCTACCTAATGGCTAGTTATTTAGAAGCACTAAGTACAGTGTAAAATACTCAACATAATATGGGACTCACGTAAATAAAATTTAACTAAATAAAATGTTCACAAATCTTAGTTACGTCACAATCCCAACAAAAATTAAATTAAAACATAATAATAAAAACAAAAATAAACAACAACTCAAATTCTAACATTACATAAATATTAAAATATTTTAGAGAGAGTTAATATTAGATGTTACATTTAAACAAGTTAAATGTTACACAAAATAGACGAACATTAGTACATTTGTGAGTGAAAAAAGTTACATGTATTGGATTGGTTAGGTGCCTGATTGAAGACTATCCTTAAGTACTATATACTTGCCTGATTAAGAATGTGGACAAGAAATTTTGAAAGCCTATGATAGTGTACTTGCTTATTAACGATAACATCGCCGGTTGTGCAGTTGCTTTAGCCCAAGACCCAACCTAGCTAAGGCAAAATCTCAAAGTCGGGGCAGCTAACTGTGTAATAGATGCTCTTTCCTCTTTCGGGAAAGCTATTCCTTGGGTTGAGATGCTACCGCGTTTATAATGGAGAAAGAAGAAATTACGCGTAAGTTATGGCTTTTGGTTATATTCGAATATAGTGTATGGAAGAGCTTTTCAATATGATTAATAATTTTGAAGCTTTTGTATCAATAATAGGAATTTGATTAAAAAAACAGGATTCTAATTAAAGATAACGTTGGACTTTGTCTTTAATGACTCAATATAGAAAGTAGTACGTAGTGCATTTAAAATTAGAAAGTTAGGTTTTTTTTTTTTTTTCTTGAGTATTATCAGAAAGGAATATTGGTTAAACTTGAAAGCTACTGCTTGCTCTATCTTCAACTCCTATCCAAAACTCTTTTAGAAACACAAAAAGCTTTTTTGATTTGCAAGTTATGTTCTGATTTGTTTATCTTTAAGGACGTGGAAACTTAAAACCTCTAGCTAAACGGAATGACAAAAACCGTTTCAAGATGGTCGGTTTTGCACAATTTTAAAACAATATTTTAATTACTCACTATCTGCATAATCAATTTTTTTTAAATAAGAATGGGATAAATGTCAGATTTTTGAAACGTTTTGAAGCAAATATTAGGTTTTGAAAATATTTATAGTAAATGTTAGATTTACACTATAAATAACTTATTTACAATATAAATAAGAAATATTCACATTGTAAATAAGGAGGTAAATATATTATTTGCATTATAAATTTTTTTTTTGTGTAAATAAGAATTATTTACACTATAGATAAAGGGATGAATAAATTTTTTAGATCATAAATTTGACATTTCCTACACATATTTTCAAAATCAGATATATACTGCAATTAGTTTTGAAAAAGTGACATTTCTTATAATTTTCTTTTTTTTAATTAAGCTAAAAATAAAGATTCAAAAAAGTAATTTCACCAATTTTTTTAATAGGTATTTGTATCCCAAATTAAGAAGATACACACACCAATATGACCTCGATACACAATGGCTTTTAACCCCAACAACAAACTGGTTCCACCGATACAATTTACTAATGAACAACGGGTGAAAAAATGCGTGCCTAATTCCCTCAATGGGGCACACCACATATTGAGCTTTTCACTGGCTCTTTCAACATAATCCCGACAAGCCATGGACAACTCTAATTAGTTGTAACTAAAGGACGACATCCAAAGCCTTAGAACTCATATAATAATATATTAAACAAACATAAAATAAACAAAATAAACAAATGAAAGTTTCACCATAAGCCGGGGGAGGGAAACATGACGCTCACTAATGGACCTCTCCTTTTTTTAAAAACATCTTTGTGATTAGACTACCGGCAAGACCCACTCTTTTCTCCCAATTCCACAACCCAGCTAACACTGTCGATGCAACAGAACACCTTAGCCATGGGTCCATCCCTCTAGTGCTGACTTCCTTTAGTCTCCATCTACATATACCGTGGCCACCATCCTCCGACCAAATACTTTGGTCCACGGGTAAAGCCCTCCATGCACCTTGATCTCAATGCATTGAGGTTAAATAATGTCAGCCACACCCAGTGTCCACCTGCTCTAACTTAGTAGCCACAATCTCGATGCACAAATGCCAGTCTCCCCCATCCCTTTTCCTAGCCAATGCTCCTCCATCCGTAGAGTCCTCCAATGCAAGAGAAATTCAAAAAACGAAACGTTAAAATCTGATGACCAGATCTAGGCTGCATCAGATTCCAACCTTTCGGAGGAGAAATGGTGGGGACAACATTGTTCAAAGAGATGGAATCCTTACATAACAAATAGAGAGGGGAAGAGATAGAAGGAGAAGAGGGAGAGAGAGGAAGGAACCCTAGTTTCTTGTATTTGACCTTTTAATTTTTTTTGATGGTGTAATTTTTGTTAGTTCTTGTATATTGGTGCAATTTTAAACAACTTTGTGTTTACTTTAGTATTTCTTACTGTAAGAGGGAAGAGTTGTTGTGCATGACACTCCAAATATGCTAAACACCCAAAACATATATTGTTATTAAAATAATAAAAGCAAATACCAAAATAATTATACAAAAAAGAAAAGAAAACAGCACACTAGAATTTACGAGATTCGACAATTTGCTTACATCCTCAGTATCATAGCAGAAGACCATTTCACTAATCTCAAAAGAGAATTTACAACCTTAAACAATTATTGAAATATCCATGAATAAGGATCCCCGAGGAAAAGGGTTCACGAAATATCTAACAAAAGGAAAAGAGAAATCTCTAATTTTTTTAGGATGATCAAATTAGGAGGACCTAGGCCCTATTTATATAGGCCATAGACCAACTCTAACTTTTTCTTAACCAATATGAAACTATTACAAAACAAGCCAAAAACGTAACAAATCTCAATCCTGACGAGTTTTTCGGTCCCGTGCAACTTTTGTATTCCACATAGCCTCAATCAAAAGAAGTTATCTATAGTGCCTCTAAATGAGCCCACAAGCGCCATATGCCAGAAGGTGTTCAAGCTTACAGGATATTGATCAAGTCCTAACAGTGTTTGAACTTGATCATTGTCGCCACTTTAGTCATCTATTTGTAGGATCTTCTATTGTCACAATCTTCTGAAGCAGTATATCTCCTTCTTCAAAAATCTCCCAGACAAAGTGATATCTTATATCAATATGCTTTATTCGTGATCTCAAGAAAAAGAAGGGTTATAGCGTTGCAGACTCTTCCATGCAAATGACATTCTTTTAACCACCACCGAAGCTTCTCTCTCATCTCTCATTTTGGTCTTCTAAACTATAAGCATGGGTGCTTAATTACGTTTTAGAATGAGGTATTTATAGACTTATAATGTTAGGGTTGAAAAAGGAAATTTGTGACCTTTTTTAGACCAAAAATGAGGTAGGATATGTCAACAAGTGTCCTGACTTTGAAAGTGAGGCCTGTAGCTTGTCAAATCTTGCTCTAGCTTTGCCTAGTACTGTGGCGCTAGTGATGTGCCCCTTGATGGCCTTCCAGGTGTTGTAAACCGACTCAGCCTAAAAGCTTTGCCTAACCTAACATTGGACAACATACACCGAAATTTCTTCTAACAACATCCAGTTCATGCGTTCTGCTACCCTATTTTGTCGTAGTGTATCTCTAATTGTGAAGTTTTAGACAATACTTTCGTCTTAACATACTTTAAAAAGTGGATCACTTCTGTATTCACTACCATTATCTATTCTGATCCGCTAGATCTTTCTGCCAGTTTGGGTTTCAACAATCCTTTTCCACTCCAGAAAAACTCCTACCTAACACTTCCTTTTTACTTTTCATAGTATACACCCAAACTCTTCTAAGAAAGTCCTCAACAAAAGTCACAAAATAATGCTTACCTCCCAACAAAAGTGTCCGGGTAGGTCTCCATACGTCAAAATGAACATAATTCCAAATGTCTTTAGTGGAATGTATTGCTGCGTCGAATTTGACTCTTGTTGCTTTCCAATAATAATGTTTACAAAAGCCCAATTTGTAGACTTTCGAACCTTTCAACAACCCTTGTTTAGCCTTTGCAAAACTTTTTTACTTGGATGTCCCAACCTCATGTGTTACAACTTGGTTGTTAGATCTGTACCTCCTTCTGTGACTGTAGCTGTAATGCTTAGGTCTTACCCCATGTTTGGTTAAGTGGTAGGAACACTGTTCTCACCACAAACTCAGTTATGAACAGTGTGAAGTTCTTATATGTTATAGTAACAATAAAAAAATTGCTACAGTATAAAACTCTCATATGCTACAGTAAAAGTGGTTCTAAATACTGGTTCCTACCACCCTTCTAAACACCCTATAAAGTGTGCCCAAGTGTGACAGCTAGGTTTTATATCTCTTTAAAGTGCATAGAAAGACTACATGCCTGTGTATTTACATTGCATTAACTACTTAATGTGTTTGTCTTTATCTCTTAACATGAATTTTATGCAGTGAAATGTTCAATGAGTGACACGATGGCATGCCCTAATTAATATCATTGACGCTTATTATAATTAACAAATATATATATATATATATATATATATAATAGTTACTTATAATCTTTTCTTTACATGTTATAAAATGTTTAAATTTTTTACTCCAATGATTGTAATTATCATAATCATTACTATTACTTTAATTAGTGTCCATTGTAATAGAATGCAATCATTGAGTCTATAATCAAATTTTCAATGGTTGGTAAAGTGAAAAAAAAATTATTTGACTAATATAAATGGATTGTTTTAAACCTAATTACGCGACTATATAAATGCTTGGTGAGACTTTAAAAGTGTACATTTCTTAAGGCTTAAATAATTTATTTGTGCTTTTATTTCTCGTTAAAACTCTTTAATTAGTAGCATTTTTGTGTTTTGTATTGTTTTTGTGTCTTAATGTAAAAATGTGTCTTAAAATGTGCTTCTAGTATATTTTTATGTTTAATAGTATTTTTAATAATTTTTAGAATCATTTTTCTACGTTTAATAATTAATTAGTTTGAAAATCATTAAAATTATAAAAATAATGTATAGTAATTTTATTTTGTAAGTCTTAAAGTATTTGTAAATAAGTTTTTTGTTTATAAATATGTTTTATTATATTTCTAGTAATTTTAAAAATATTTCTGGGTCTTAGATAATTTATCTATGTGTAACTATTAAGGTTTGTTAATTTTAGAATTTTTTTTTTATTCGTAGTATGTTTTGTGTGTTTCATTGTAAAATAAATATTTTTTTAAAGTATTGTAAGTATTTTCTTTATAAAATAATTAATTTTAGTATGTTTGTTAATTTTAGATTTGAAATTTGGATGAAAAGCATAACAAAGCAGTGCAAAAAGAGCAAAAACGACCTTAAATACACAAGAAATTAAAAATAAATTAAAATAAAAAAGAATGACATGTGGCACACCTAGGACCGTCAGATCTAGCCGGCCAATGTATCCAGGCTATCCACGAGTCCCTACAATTGTTAGGCCACCTCCTAATTGCGCGCAACAAATCGCACGTACTGTCACCTCTACAGCCGCAAGATCAGCATACTAGCCTAGTTCAATAGCTATATCAGTTTCCTCTGTCCCATATGACCTGCGTTTTAGCTCAACATCACAACTATTAGATCGTGACTTGGATGCTCCAGATTGTGTCTCATGCTAGTCCTCGTGCTTCGCATCACACAGAATTATAGAGTAAAATGAGCACAATAATGAGATGAATCTAGCATGAAAAGAAAAAATAATAATAAAATAATAATAATAGTTATCTTTATTGGCTAGGCGGCTAGAAGAAGAAAAAAAAATTAAACAAAGAAAAAAAAATCTCATGATTTGCATCTGTGTTGAATGCAACCAAAGAAAAAAATAATAATAATATAATATAATATAATAAAAAAAACTAATAAAAAAGTGAATATTAATTTTCTAAAGCCTATATAACCCCCTCCTTTTCCCTTCATTTTTCACGCCTTAGGCCTTTTGGCCTTTCTTTCTTTCTTGTTTCCTTCTTCGAATGCTAAGTCTCTGACTCAGCAGTATCTTCTTCTAGAAGGAGATATTGTTAGAGCACTCCTTCGATTTTATTTTTAATAATAAAATAATACCTAAATTAGTGTGCAAAATTTGGTGAGGCGGAGAAACGATCTTGTATGCATAGTACTCTAGTATAGTTTTTAATTCTATATTTGTTTTGTAATGTTTATATTTTTATGAAATAAATTATATTTTTTCAAGTTTTTAGTAATTATTGTTATTGTTATTATGCTGTTCATTTTTATCTAAATTCAGTCATGCTTTCTTTATATAATTTTATTATGTTGCATAATTAATATTAATAATGATAAAATAATGCTTAATTTTATGGAATGTCTTTTACTGTAATATGACTTATTAGATTGTCAATTTTAGATATTTCATAAAACGAGATTCTATCGAAATTAATACAAAAATTATTCCATTAAAATATAATAATTTTGATTTGTTATTATCTTTTTTATCTTGAAATTATGCTAATTATAATTACAACAAGTTATAATTGTCATAGTTAGTGCACCAAATCACTAGTGGGAGATAGTTACTTTGCTACTTTTTATAGAAAAACATTTATTGTATTATAGCTTGTTATATTATCGCTTTAGGTAGACTTATAAAATTAGTAAAAATGCTTGTAATTAATGATAAAATATTCAATCAATTGAATGCTTTAGATAATTATTACTTGAAGTTAAAATTCCTTACCAGCTACAAAATATACAAGGGATTCTCAAAGCTTACCGTTTTTATTTTATGTTTTAAAAATCTTATTTTAAAATTTGCTAAAAATATTTTTTTTCTTTTAAACTTTGATTGTAAAAATTTTTTGCCATTTTAAACCGTGAATTTTTAATCTTTCAAAAACCTACCTCCCTATGAATACAATAACCCTTTTTATACAACAAATGTCCGCGTTTACAGAGACATTTTGGGTGATACAACAATGCTCTTATTACATACGTGATATGATTGTTATAGAAGTTGAATTCTTTGTTTTTCACCATATAAGGACTACCTATTGATTCTAATTTAGGTAAGTAATGAATTAATAAATATGATTACTTTCTATTGGAATAAGGCATAACCGATTTGCTTATTTTATCCTGACCAGAACATATAACAATTGCATACATTTAATATGTGTGTATACATGTTCGTAGCTCCCATATTTCTGAGTGAGACAACAATTTTTTTCTTTAAACCTTAGGACAACTTGTAGAGTTCCTTCAATATCTTTTCCTCTCCTATTCATATAGCTCAAAAGCTAGAAATCATTATTTCATTTCTCTTCCCTTAATCTCTTCCGTCATGCCTATACCATATTATATAAGATTAATTACAAAAATTCCTTTTGAACTATTGCCCTTCTAACACTTTACACTCCGAACTTTAAAACATAAAATCTATTCCCCTAAAGTATAAACTATTAGAATTCTAACGACAAATTGACACATAATTTTAAAATTAGAGGCATTTTGATAATCCTAGTTATAAAACAACAAAAAATTGAAACTACGATAAAAATAATCTTTATTGATAATTAAAACAAATGTTTTAAAAACACATTACTATCCGGATCTCTCTTTTTTGATATATCGAAATTTACTTTAAAATTTTATTCACTTTTTTCACACTTGAAAAGTATTTTGAAATTTTAAAAGGTATAAAAACCAATAAAACCTTCAAAAATATGGAAGAAATTTTATTAATTCTGTCAGAGTTTTTTTCTCTTTGAAAATTTTGTGTTTATTTTTTGCTATATTGACATATATATGTTATATTCTTTTTTTTTTCATTTTACTAATATATATAACTTTTGAAATTTTAAAATGCTTTTTGGTATAAAAAAATTGAAGAAAATTGTTAAATATTAAAAAAGAAGGATTCCAATGGTATAATGGTTTTAATTGATTTTTTTAATAATCAAGGAAGACAATTTTTATTATAGTTTTAATTTTATGGTTAATTTTATAACTAGAATTACCAAAACACACCTAATTCTATAATTATTTGTTAATTTTTAGTTAAAATTCTAACAGAAAGACTATTTTTGTTAACAGTTTATGCTTCAAAAAGAATAGATATTACGTTTTAAAGTTTAGGAGTTAAAGTGTTCTGTAGAGTATATAATTCAAAGGGACTTTCTATAATTAATCCTATTATATATTACTTCAAGCCTTCAAGAATTTTTAAAACATCAAGTGTTTGGATCTTCTATTAGGGTAAATTCTTAACCTTATATTTATGTGTGTATATATTTATAAATATATCTATATCAATACGTATAATCTTGTTTGATCATAGGTATTATGGCTTTTTTTTTTTTTTAAGAAAATATTCATGATCTGGATTGTCAGAATTTTAATAAATACGTATAAAATTATTTTCATTTTCTACTTTTTGAAATAGTTGCACTTATATGTTAACTTTGTAGTCTAAAATATTCAAAGTCATTGGTTTAATATTTAATTAATATTGATTTTAGACTATACATTGTCCAGTATACTGAGTAATCTGTCCAAGGCAGTATTTGGAGGAACTTGATTTTATTAACTAACATGTATTATTCATTTTGTCCTGAAACTTTTATGCAATGATTTTGTATATGTTTTATATGCGTATAATTTTATAGAATATTTTGTTAAAAACTATGAATTTTTATGAATTACGGAACCATGTTAGATTTCTGTGACTTTGTACTTAAATGTAACAATCCTGATTTTTGTAAAATAGTAAATAAATAGTTATTGTCCATCTTACGGTAAAAATATATATATATAATATATTGGGCTATATGTCTATTATATCCATGAAAAGTTTTGGCAGATAAAGTGTTATATATGAGATAAAATTCTAATGGCCTGTGTCGTTCAATTTTTTCTGAAACACTATGGCAAGGTTTAGATCAAAGGCTAAAAATTTATGAAAAATCACTACAACGTTTTAAAATTCTGTATAAATATACGGTGATAAATGCATCTGTTATCATTATCTCACTAAAAATTTAGATTGATTATATATTTCTACGATGTGATAAAATTGAAGGCACTTAAGTTGTGGGGCACTTGTGAAAATTATATTAGCTTGGAATTCTAGTAAATAAACCTATTGGAATTTACTTGATTTTTAAATGCCTTATGATTTTGTGATTGTGAATAACATGTGTAAAACTTAAGTTATAACGATTTATTAAAAATGTGTTTTTTTTCTAATAAAGAACACAAATTGAAGAAAAAGGGTCAGTATCTATACTAGAGGGCCAAGTGGGCACGGGATGTGAGGGACCGATATATTTTATTAATGACTCCAAAAACCATGATTCACTGGTTACCGAAAGTGTAGGCATAACACCGAGCTCTCTCAAATGTTTATAATGAAAGGTTTTTGATGAAGTATGGGGACCAAGAAATATGCTAAGTATTTATTAAATTGGTTATAATCATTTTTTATGCAATATGGTTTACTTATTGAGTTTTAGCTTACTTAATTATTATATTTTTTTTTTAAATAATAAAGACCGTTTGGTGACGATGCATGACTTGGTGGCGTGGCATGGTGAATAATAATAAAAGACTTTTCAAGTTTTATTGTTTATGACTTTGACTTTTAAGAACTTTAATTTTATTTTGATTTAACTATTGGGTTTAAATTTTATTTAAAGAACTATCTAGGGCATTATAAAATTAATCATTATTAAATGCTTATATGCTAGTTCAAAAAATCGCTTATTTATGTGATTAAAGGATAGTCAATTGATAACATTTTCTGGAAGATTAATTGATAGACTAGAGGGTGTTACAGTGGCTGTTATGCCAATAACTGTATCTCCCTGAAAATAGCACAAGTTATTTTTTCTAATAACTTTCGTTACAACAAGTGTTTCAGAAACAACTTTCAAAACTCCATCTTGCATAGTCACCGTGCAGACTTTGGATTCCAAAGCTCCCAAAATGTTGAGATTCTTCTTCAAGCTTGGTATATACAGAACTTCTTTCAAACCTTGATTGTCCATCATGACTCTTCAAATGGATTAAACCTATCCCATTAATCTTGTATGTGTTGTGAAAGCCCATATAAAAAACTCCTCTATTTAGCACTTCAAAACTAAATAATTAATCCCTATTGGGACATAAATGATAGGTGCATCCAGAATCCAAAATCTACTTGTTAGAGTGCAATGTTGATGATCAACCAACCAATACAAAATTTGTTTGAATCTTCACACTCGGCTACATTAGATAGGTGTATCTTAAATTAAAGAACCAATCCCTATTGGTACACATGTGATAGATGCATCTTGAATCCAAATTTCACTAGTTAGAGTGCGATATTGATGATAGACCAACCAATGCAAAATCTAAATCTGAATATTCCTACTCATCTACATTTGCACCTAATGTAGCTGTATCCTTGCCTTTGTTTTTCTTCTGCAGCTTTAGACAACCAGTCTTTCTTCCTGTGTCGTTTCTCATGACAAAAGAGACGTTCATCTTTTTCAAGTATTTCTTTTGATTTTTCTCTTTTTCCCGGCTTCCGGCTTTGTGAAAGACCTCGTGCAATAAAAGCTTCTCCAGCTCCATCCATGTGCACTTTCTTGGCTTCATTTCTCGTCTTAATGTTAGATTAGGTAGTGCAGACATCATCAAAGGTTACTTTGTCCTTTCTATAAATCAAATGTCGGTGTGATATTTATATTCATCGGGAAGAGAACCCAGCAATAGCAAAGTCCTATTCTTATTTTCAAATTTCTTATCCAAAATAAAAAATTAGCTAATAATTTATCGAAATCACTAATATAGTCGTTCATAGTGGTGCATGGCTGATAATCAAAGCGAAAAAGTTTCTCCTTCAGAAAAAGCTGATTTTCAATGCACTTCTTCATAAACTCCGATGCAAGTGCACCTACAACTTCTTCGCATCTGTTTCCCTCATGTATGTGTATTTCTAGGCCTTCGAGAGAAATTGTCAGATTGAACCACCTGCCTGCTGGTTCATCCTCGTCCATTCTTTGTCATCCATCTTTTCTAGTTTTTCTTCCAAAGCATAATCTAGATCTTGTTGACATAGGACATCCAACACCTCATAGTGCCACATACCAAAATTATGGGTTAGTCAAATTTCTCTACCTCGAACTTTGTACTAGTTATAGTCGTCTTTGCTAGCATAGACGAAAAAGATTCTGCCATCTGTCGACAACTATATCAATAGCAAACCAAACGGAAATAAAACGCAAGACAAATCTTTGGCTTTTAAACCACTTATTGTGCTTAACGCCCCAGATATGCTAAACAACCAAGACAAATACTGCTATTGTAATAATGAAAACAGAATACCAAAATACTAATGCAAAAATAAAAGGAAAGAACATATCAGAATTCACGAGGTTCGACAATTTGCCTACCTCCTCGAGCACCGCAATAGAAGACCACTTCACTAATCTTAAAACAGAAATTACAGCTTTAGGCAATTGTTGAAATAGCCACAAATAAGGATCTAAGGAAAAGCATTCCCAAAACATTTAACAAAGGGAAAAGAAAAATCTCTAATTTTTTTGAATGAAAAAAATTAGGAAGAGCTTGGCCCTGTTTATATGGGCCAGAGACCAACTATGTAATGTTCTGTCTTTTTGGACTATCACTTAACTTTCTTAAATGTTATTATCTTAACTTAATTTTCACTTGTTAGTAAAAAAAATACTAAGTAATTTTTTTTCTTTTTTATTAAAATATACTTATACAAACTTGAATATGTTGCAACTTCTTAAATGTTATTATCTTAACTCAATTCTCACTTGCTAGTAAAAAAATACTAAGTAATTTTTTTCTTTTTTATTAAAATATACTTATACAAACTTGAATATGTTGCAACAAATGTTGCAACATAAACTGAAACATAGCTTAACATTTAGCTTTATACTTATTCAAAATATTTTGTAAAATATATCTTTTAAAATGTTTTTTTTTTTTTTTTTTTTGTAAAACATCTCAAACTTGTTTTCTTATAAGACAATTCTTCAAAGATATACTTTCTTGAAACTCTTAAAATAATTTTTCAAACAGTGAAAACTTTTTCTTAATACAACAAATGACTTCTTGTAGTAGTATCTATACCCAACCATTGTCTTTCTCATTACAACGCTGAGCTCATTAACTAGCCATACTGGTCTTCCGTAGGATTATCTATAGCATGAAAGAACTTGTAATCAGCTTTCACTCAGTAAGTTCAATTATAATCTCAAAAAATATTAAAACATTCATCGTAAATATTGCTCTTAAACTTTTCTCATAGAACCTTCTTTATAAACCTTTTCTTGTAAACACTTTTCATAAAATGTTTTCATGAACATTTCTCGTAAAATATTTTTCAAAATGTTTTTCAAAAACATATTTCATAAATATTCATGGAAAGGAATGCAAGCCAGATCATAATGCATAATACCATTTATGATCATTTATGAACATCTATTTATAAACTTTTTATAACTATTCGTAACTTACTTAAACTTCTTATCATCATTCTTATCCTACTTTATCTTGCAGACTTAGTGTTCGTATCAACATCATCAGTCATGAGATCATGACTTTAACATAGCATATTGCTTCTCTTGTAAAAGACTTAGGACCATCGAACAACAAGGTCGTAATTTTATCATAACTTGTATACCCACATCAAAGAGGCTGGTACAATACTTAATTAACATCTTTGATTAATCTTCTTGTATCTTTAGTGAGCATATCTGTCACGCCCCGGGGTACGGGAGGTGACGTGGTGGACTAATTAAGTTCATTAAATAGAAATTTAGTTAAAAATTAGATTTTAGAATTAATTTTATTAGTAAAAATATGATAATTTTAAAATCGTTTATTTAAAGCTAACGGTTATAATATTTGAACAAATGAGAATAACAAAATAAACAATAAAGAAACAGTAAAAACAATCAAAATATAAGGTGAGGCGAGAATGGGTCCCACTGGCCTATATTTTGTGCACACACACAGTATTGACAATATTACAATATAACTACAGTCCAAAATAAAAGAGAAAGTTAAGATTTTACATGCCTTGAATTGTTGTACTATAACCTACCCAAATCTTCTATTGATCGCAAGTCCAGTCAGCGGACTCTTCTCCGATCCTAAGCTGATATTCACCTAGGGGTAAGATTTTTAAAACAAATAAAACGTGAGCGAAAGGCTCAGTAGGACTATAATTTAAAAATATTTAACTTTAAAAGAAATTTCATTAATCAAATAAATACATAGAAAACGAACTAGAGTAAATAAATAAATAGATGAAAATTTAATAAAAGCTTTATCTTACCAAAACAGTTTAAATAGGTCGACTAGAAAAATACCATTTTCTTTTCCTGGACAAACCATATGTAAATCACCACCGTAGTGGCCCAGCTGGATTTTGGGACCTACCCCTAAGGTCGCGTACTATACGACCCGATCTCTGATATGGCATCATGCCCCAAAATATATATATACATATACATATATCTTTTCATGATTATTAAAATCTCTATTTACCAAATATGATCATTCACATTCATTATGAGGTTTATTGTGGAAACACCTCGATCTATCATTTTAAAAAACAGTCAATAAAGTCCTTTTTCAATCAACCATTAAAAACATTTTCGTTAAAATTTTATTTGAGGCCAAAACATTTAAAATGGCTACCAAAGAAGGGGTAGAAGTCCTACCTCAATACTCGTGTCGGTGTCACATATCGTAATCCCAGTCCGCTAGACGTTAGCTCCGCGGATCCATGCACAACCTTAAATGAAAACTAGTTCTATTAGTATCTAGCGTGATATTCTCTATGTCACTAAATCATCTCATGGTATCCTAGTGTGCCATTTAGGTTTATAAATCATTTTATAAAGTTGAAATTTCAATCGGGGTTCAAAATAGTGAAAACGGGTGAAAAATTACAAAATTTCACCATGCCCGGTTGGCCTGCCGGTCGCCCTGGTTCGGCCGGCTGAACTATGTAGTTTGGCCTGCCGGAGGTCCAAGTCCGGTTGGCCGAACTTTTCCAGATTTGGCCTGCCGGTCGAATGAATCCGACCTGCCAAACACTTGAATCCGGCCTGATGAACACGAAGTTCGGCCTGTCGATCTAGAAAAATTCTAAAATTTTTCAGGCACGGGTCTCGGCCTCCCCAAGCCCAAATCTTCAATTTCAATATGTTTTCTCAATTATCAAGCATGGGTAATGATCATAATCAATAGAAAAACATAATAGATTACTTTTTGATGCATCAAAACAAGTTTTAAACAAAATTTTCATAAAAATCCAAAAATGAGAAAAATTAGAGAAAAATGAAAAATCTTGTTTTAAATCCGTTTTTGATGAAACAAAGTTTGTATTCTAGTCATTCTAAGTTCATCTAACCTAGATTGAAAGATTTCTAAGCTTAGAAAAGCTTAGATTTCAAAATGCAAGAAAATTTAAAAAATTGAAAAAGTTTAAAAAATTTAAAACTAACCTCGAATCAAAGCTTTAAATCGAGTTTATGGTTGCTCAATCGTGTTCTTGAGCCTTCAATCCATAACCTCAAAGCTTGAAATCAAATTTTGTTTCAAAATTTAGAGAGAGAATGAGAGAGAGAGAGAGTGAAACTGAGAGAGAGAGAGAGTGACGAGTGAGAGTGAGGAAGAGAGAGAGAGAAGTGAGATATAAATAGAGGAAGAGAGAAAATTAGTTGCACAAAACCGTATGCAACAACGCACTGTTTTCAAATAAAAGCTACTTGGTATTTAACAAATCATTTTATTAAAATTTAAAATAACAATTAAAACAGTCAAGAATAATTAAAAATAATTAAAATTATCGAGAACAACTTAAATCTAAAAACTTCACAAAATAACTGGATTAAGTTTAAAAGATTCATTATGGCACACTAATCCACCATTTAACACATTAATAACATCTAATTAATTTCGGGGTGTTACAATATCAAATGTTAAACATACTATATGTTGTAACTTAATACATACTTAAACATTAAACATAACAAATACAAACATATTACAAATCATAACTTGAACTTTTAAAACTTTATGCACATCTTAGCATAACAACTTAAAACATTATGCATAACAATTATAATATATTTTAAATATATATAAAGCATTTGAACTTTATTTTCTTCATGCTATAAGTGAGTTTTGAAACTTACCTGGACTTAACTTTAGCATTTCCATTTAATTCCTTTTTCTTTTTATTAGTTGACTTTTGTATCTTGTTTCAAATAACACCCGACTATTAGCTAACCTTTTTATTATCGACTTACTCAATCGATAATGGAACTTAAATATTAACCGTTCATTCCTTTTTCTTAACCTAGTTCCTATCGATTCATGTCTTTGTTACTTAACTTGAATGTTCTTTAGTCAGACCCCTTGCCTTACTTAGTGATTTCCTTATTTAATGTGATACAAAACATTTTTCATCTAAGGGCATCTTGCTAATTCAAAGCGTTTGGCTCTGTTTTAGTGGTTTCTTTAAAAACGACGATTTTATCCTTAACGGATTTTTCATAAGTCACTTAACTTTACTAAACTTTTCATTTTACTTCACCGTTGCATTTCTTATGGGGTATGGAAAAATTCCCCCTTAGGGGCATTTTCCTAATTCAGTCATTTTGGGGTCTGTTTTAATCTTTTATAGAAAATGACTAGTTTACACTTTACAAGTCTTAGAAAACTTTCGGAACCTATTTTAAAACAAAGCTTGCATTTCTTTACTTCTCTTAACATTACAGAAAACAAAACAACAATTTTCCTTTCGTTAAAATCTATTTTATTAAAACTTTATAGTTTTGACCCATAATGCAAAAATCTTGACCTTGTTGCCCTTGATGTTTTTCTCTCATTCTTACTTGAAAATAACTCTTAATCCTTTCAAAATTGAAACCTGTGGTTACTCACTACCCATAATAGTGCAAAAAACTAATACTTTATTAGTGAAAATCCAATTTCATGCGGTTTTACAATTTTGGTCTGAAAAGGTTGGTCATTTATTTCTAACCAGTGAGGTGACTATTACAAAACAAGCCAAAAAGATAACAAGAGTTTCATTTTTCTTCTGCTTCTTCTCATATAAGGCTATTGCATGTATATTTACTTTTGAAGTTTTAACGCATAGAAAAATATAGTAAATATTATAAAAATTACAAATAATACATGTGTAGTGCTACCACTAGTGGTGGTGACATGATGGTATCCGTCCTCTAAGCTTTCGCTTCTATCCGGTCAATGGTTCAAATCTAGTTGCACAAAAAAAGTATGCCCTTTGACTAAAAGACTAATTAGGGCTCAAAATTGATCTATGAATCTCAAGCTGATAGCTCTTGAAAACACAAGTACTTGAATGGCCCCTTGCCATCCTAATGTTAAAGACAAAAGAAACTTAAGTCACACATCTTTTAAACAAAATAACAAACACTAGCTTATAAGGGCATTGAGCGATACACTTAACAGGTTGACCTTTTAAGATAAAAGTCTAAGCTTTTAGAAAGTTCAATAGGTTGACCAACCACCTCCGCCTATGACACGACCCATATCACTAGAATCAGAATCTAATGATCTATAAAACCACACGTTCCTTGTGACAAATCTTGGCCCCAACCGCTACCCTTTTTTGGCCAAACATTGTGATGGAGATGATGAAAATGACATTGACTTCTATTTCACCTTCCCATTGATCACGACGGAACAACGACGATTATGATCTCCCTGTGACGACTTCAACCTCGTGAGGTCTCTTGTCCTCCTCAAAACCGGCCTCGTCCTCTCCTAGTCTTTGGCTGCTCGCTGCGTCAGATAGCCATGCAAGAAGTTCGCCTGGTCTGTGTTCATGTTTTTGACGAGAGAAGAGAGAGAAGGGAAAAGAAGGAGGGAGGCAAAGGGAGGGAAGGAGGGAAAGAAGAAGATATTGGTAAATTAGATTTTTCATTGCTTTGTTAAACAATGAGGGGTATTTTAATAATGAGGATGTGTCCAGAATATGCTCTTTATTTCATTCTTACAAAACTTCTGACATTATTTCTTTTCCTCTCTTAAATTAATTATAACATTTCTTTAATTTCTGATAAACAAAAAAAAAGACAATAACAAAAAAATCAAAGAAGAATTTGAAAAAAAAGAAAGGCAGGAAAAGCCTTTTGATATGATTGAAAACTTTGGGGCCGTTTGGTTATGTTTTCAAAATAGGTGAAAATGTTTTGTTTTAAAAAATAAGAATTTTTAAAAAATTATGCTAGAAATGTTTTTAAAATTTTTACTTCAAAAAACATGCGAAAACATTTCTAAAAATTCTGACAACATAACCAAACGCCCCATTAAACTCTTGGTAAGATCTGTAGAGGAAAGTAAAAGATAAGACGATGGCAAATATATAATCTATAATCGACATTCTCTATCTATTGTATCGGACATGACACGAAACAACTGGAATGGGGGAAAAACTCACATGTGGAAACTATTACTACATCAAAAATGTCCAATCATCAAGTTGCCAGAAATTACCATATGTATATAGCAGATAATCTTTAGCCTTCATGAAGTATGGCAGGAACCAATAACTTGGTGGTTCGAGATATCCTATGTGCTGGACCATATCTAGATATTATGGTCTCCTACTCTTGCGAAAACAAAGCAAGCCATCTCAGAAATCAAAGAACATTGGAGTGAGTGTCTTGTCTTGTTCTTTGTTGTGACCCGTGACTCTTGCTTTGGCACCTTTCTTACCTATATAACTAGCTTCCAAGTAAGGCTTTATGAGTAGCATTGCACCTGCCAAATTTTAGCATTATACATTTGGCGAAAATCATTGTAATTTTGTTTCGGTCTGTTTGTCCTTAGTTCACTTGTGCGATATCAATGACGTGTTCTCCTAAACTAAACACCGACGTTGATTAATTAATATGAATAAAAAAATACAAACAATCTAACGTTAGCAAACTCAGGCATCGTTTGGTATCCTACTAATAAGTTACAACTGTTATAGTGAAAAGTTCTCATATATTATAATGTAAACTAAAAATTTGCTTCAGTATTTATTCGTAATTTTAACTATATTCCTAAATACTCTTTCTAAGCAACTTCACATATTGTTGTAAAAGTAACTCTTAATTAATTAATCCTATAAATTTTGATATTCAAGTCATATGGACATACTTGACTATATCTTCAAAAAGAACATAAATAAATATTACGCTGATACAGTATATATAAGTTGTCATTTTTTGACTAGGGAAGAAAACGCCAGTTAAAAGAGAATAATTCGTTCACTTGCAACTTTACTTTTTATTAAATTTGGTAAATAAAAAAAGTAGAACACACACGGTTAGGATTGATAGCATTAATATGCTAGGTTAAAACATGATATTATAAGGAGACGCAATTTTTATTTTTCTGTTAAAAATAAAACACAACTTTTACAATAAGAATGTGGTTTGACTGAAATAATAAAACATATTAACTTCGGTCCAAATAAATAATTACTGTCTACGGCGCACAAGTCAAAATCCATATCCCCCAAAACATCTTAATTTAAGAAGAAACTAGAGTCAAAGAACACAGCTTGTATATATACTCCTCGTTCATCACATTCCTTTCCCACCATTTTTTTTTTAATAAATCTCCCTCATAATCTTCTTTCTCCTCCCAAAGTCCAAACACACCAAACTCACACAAGTATGCCTTCCTTTCCCATTCTTGTACTCTCCCTTCTCTCTCTCCTCCTCTCCTTCCCTGACCACCGCGGCGGCGGTTTCCTCCTCGCCGCGGCGGACGCAACCTTCATCCAGCAAACCTGCAAAACCACCAAACACTACGACCTCTGCGTCTCCTCCCTCAAGTCCGACCCCACCAGCTTGCAGGCCTCCGACGCGAAAGCCCTCGCGATAATCATGATCGCCGTTGGAGTCGCCAACTCCACCGCCACCTCCGCTTACCTCTCGTCCCAATTGCCGAACACCAGAACCACCAAAGCCGCCGCCGCCGCAACCGCTACTGCAAACAAGAAGGCGGTGCTCAAGGAGTGCGCCGATAAGTACCGCTACGCGGCTGAGGCACTGCAGGCTTCCGCGCAGGATTTGCAGGCCGACAGCTTCGACTACTCCTCCATGCACGTAACTGCGGCTGCGGATTATCCAAACTCTTGCCACAACGCGTTCAGGAGGTATCCCGGGTTGGCTTACCCGCCTGAGCTTGCACTTAGAGAGGATGGTTTGAAGCGTATATGTGATGTGGTATTAGGAATTATTGATAGTCTTGATTGGTAATAAGACAATATTATTGTTGTGATTCAAACTTACCGTCTAGCGGTATGTGTCTAAAATGTGGTGAAAAGAAAATCTGGGTTTGTGAAATTTTCTTGTTTTAGTGCTTTTACATGGCACATTGTGGGACCAATTAATGTAGGCATAAGGTAAGTGGTTGTCATATAGCTAGCTAGCCGTTGTTATTATTCTGGAAAATGTGTAATGGTGTCGTTGATAATAATTATGGTTTTAGCATTTTTCTTGCTGCCTATATTTTTCTAAAAAAAAGTTCCTTATTTTAAATATTGTTCTTCTTTAATGTTAATTTCTTCATATAATTGTAAAAGAAATAATAAATCTATATATGTTTAAGTGTAAAAGATTTTAGCAGTGTATCAAATTCCTGTTAAGACAATCATTAGACATTCGGATTTTTTATTTAATAGTGGATATTGACATTGTTTCACATTTAAATAGAGACAGTCTTAAAGATTAATCCAGCTTATTTCTTTCAAATTAGGACTTGAAGCATTATAATTTAAGCTCTAGCACCTAACTTGAGGAGATTGGGATTTAACTGACAGAAAATTGACCGTTTTGAAGTGAATTATCCTCTCTCTCTCTCTCTCTCTCTTCACTTCTAAGTTTTCTGATGTGCAGATGAGTGATATATATTGGTCTTTGGATATAGGTGTATTATAATCTATTGCTAATTATCTATCAGGAAGAATATTATGCTGGCCAGTTAGGCACTTTGACGAAATATCTAACGAGAAAAAAAAAAAAGAGTAGGGTCTAGATTATGACTTGCGAACGATCCCCACTAACAAAAGTGATTGTCTTATCGTTTACTTTTTTTTTTTTTTTTTTTTTTGACTACTCAAGACAAGGTAAGGGGAAATTATGTTTATATCCTCCAGTTTTTAATTGTTTTGGCATAAATACTATTAGAAAATTGTAGCTGCAGGGTGGGAGCTTTAGATTTTGAAGATTGTGTTAGTGCAATATAACAAACATATGAGACTGTTGACTTTTGTTAAGAAAAGAGACCGGATTATTAAGACAGTTGACTGTTGTTTGACCCGATTGGTATTGTTTATTTTAGCTAGTTTTTTTAAGAACAAAAAGTGATTTTTTGGAAAACACATTTAGGATCATTTTCTTGTTTTTCCTTTTTTTAAATCCTCTTCAAATTTTAAAGTCAGAAAATAAAATTTTGTTGCTTTTAAATTTTTTTAAGCAAAAATTTTAGGTCGTTATTAATAGTCAAGTCGAGTTCGCCGGAGGGACCGATGCTCAAGTTCAAGACAACGTGTTGAGACTAGTGCCCCAAGTCGGACCAAGACCCGCACTTGTAATGACCGAGAAAATCTTAGAATTAAATAATATAATTTATATATTTAAGTCAAAGATTTTTTGAAAATAACATGTTTAATTTTTGTCACTGAAGGATTTAGAGAATTAATATAAAATATTCTAAAATTCTATTGTAAATTTTAAAGTTAAATTTATTAACTTTCGTGTTTTAATAATTCAGTTGATAAATTCTATTGTGACTTAAGGCAAAAGAAATTTCAATATGTAAATAACTTGATGAATTTAATTACAAGAATTTACAAATGCAGTGTAAAGTTAGTAGTGTACCGAGAAACACTCTGACGCTTAATAAGTCCTTGATTGCTAATTAATTTAAAAACAAAGTTACGTATGCCACAATTTTGGAAGAAAATACTACGCAATCTTGGAAATTGACACAGTCAAAAGACCATGTCATTACCGAGTCCGGATATAGAAAAAATCAAGTTCAAAATTTTTATTAACTCTAGAAATAATTTGAATACTTAAAACAGTCAAAAATCGGTAAACAATTAAAACATATATGGTTATCGGTTTACACTGTGATTGGTGACCAACTATATTTGAAAAATGGGAAAGGAACCGTCAAAAATTAGAATTTCTTATCAGCTAAGTTAGTCATATCTTGACAGTATAAAATTTATCTGCTTAGTGGAATCTTCAAGGACAAAGTCACACTTCAAGAATGACTACTTGATTTACCTTTATATGAGTCGGTCCTTTGCCATTGTGAGGCTTAAACTCACCCACACCTCACCAGGAGTGGCACACACATTAGGCTCCCTTAAGATATAATGATATAGTTTCAGAAAGATAAAAATGATGATTTTTAATAGTTTTTGAAAGAACGTTAAAACGACTTTCGTAAAAACCCTAAGTTAGGTTCTTCGCATTACAATGCCAGGCACGAGTTCAACAGCCACCTTAATCTAAAAGCCACTCGGATCATAGTTTCAATGATACTGTGCATAGAACGCTTTAGGATTGTTTTTAGATTTCATGGGCTCAAATTCAATTACGAGCCTTCTAAATAAATTAAGAAAATGGTTAATTAGAACCTAGTTTAAGAACCATAAGGTTATGTAATTTTTAACTTGGTGGATTGAAGATGTATATATATATATAGACTTAGTTAACCATAAGATAATTATTTAATTATTTAAATTAATTAATTATCAATCTTAATACAAATTAAAGACACTTAAGGAAAAAAAATTATGAAAATTTAATTTATTAATGCTTGTAATAAGAAATAATGATTTTTATGATATTTGGTAAAGGGAAATACAATACAATATAATGATCAATTTTTTTACAATTATGCTAAAAATTTAATAGCATAAAATATAATTATTCTTACATACTCTTAATGGGTGCTTTATACATAATTGAAATTTAACTAATCTGATATGTTCGTATTGAGTATCTTCTAATTCGTATAATCTGTGAGTCTGAACATTATATATACATATATACATATAAATAAAATTTAATAAATATATAAACCTATATTCCTATGGTACTGTGCCCAAAGCGCTTAAAAAAAGAAGAAGAAAAAAGAAACTTAGCCTAATTACAAAGATCCACATTATGTTCTCTTAATAGTTATTAATGTCTAAAGTTTAGTTAAATTTGTTAGTTGTAATATTTTGTAATGCTACAATTTAGTTTATTATCAAAAACTTATATTCTATTAGGTTGTAATATGTTCGATTTTATTACATTATATTATGTTATACTATGTTAATTTTAATTACTTAGTTTTTTAAAAAATTTAAGAAGCTTAACCCATAAATCCATGGAATCTTAACTACAAAATTCATGGATTTTAGATTCAATTAGATTGAGGTGTTTACGGAATAGTTTTAGATTGAGAAGTCCCAATCCAATATATAATGATTGACATATAATCTATGTAATCAGATCCATGAACACTCTTAATGGCTTTGCCCCTAGTTTAGAGGTCAGGACCAATATCAACGTTGAGTTAATGAGTCAAGATTTGACTGGATTGAGTGAAAATGGGTTAAGGGTCCTATAGTGTCACACGAGGTCTATGGTATTATGAGTGTAGCCATATAATGATCTTAAAACTCTTGCTCTAACGAGTTATAAGAAGGCATAGTAACTTGATTCTAAGAATTAACTTCACCGATATTCTCTTAAAATTCAGATGGACCACCAAAAGAAAAATCAGATTTGAAAATTAAAATGCCCAGTCAGCTCATACCCTATTTGAAGGAAAAAATTGTTTCGGTGACGCAGCGAAATTTGACAAATTTTGAGTTCTAACCAAACACACATGTTGAAGACTAGAAACAATACTTTTGACTGATCAAAGGAGTCTCAACCCTCATATCTTCAACGGTGTCTCTTCCTTTAAGCTGTTATGTGTATAAGCACAACTCAATAGATGTCCACACAGCTTCTCTCCTTCTAACCACAATTGTGTTGAAGAACTAGGATCACTATAGAGGAGTGATCTAAGCTCAACTTTCTAAAGTTTTCACTATGGTAGTCTGAAAATAAACGACGACCAAGACCTCTATTTATGACATCTGAGAATTTCTAAGTGCACTATATATGCAATAATAACGGGTTATGTTAAATAATTTATATACAAATTTTGTAAGCTAAATTTTATGCTCAAAAATTTGTTAAGAGCTTCCGAAGCAATTTTGATATCAAGAAGATTATTATTTAAATCCTATTTTTATGATAAATTCTATTAGAGTAAATATAGGATCTTTGAGGTTAAAAATCATGTCATAGTCCTAAGCAAAGTATAAATTAAATAAGGATGTGATTTAATTGATGAGCAAGAGGAAAACAAGCTAGAAAGTTTAATCGTTGCAAAATGTGTTGCAACAAATTTTGAAACAAAAATATAATTTAAGAAAAATATTGTATGAAAAATTATACCGTATAAAAATTAAGCAGTATAAAATTATATAGTATAAGGATTATACTGATAAAGTTATGCAGTATGGAAATTAGATGTATTAAGTTAAGCAATATAGAAATTATATTGTTAAGGGAAAATGGAAAATTAAGGAAGGTTGTGGGATCTCATAAACTGTAAAGAAAAGAATATCGATAATATAGAAAAAAAAATACAATGTAGTGCAAATTTGGATAGTTTAGAAAACAAATGGGACCCACTTGGTTACCCCGCTGGAAAAATTTCTACCACCCCTTACTAGAACCGGTTTTCATTATGTGGTGGAGGGCAAGTTTTTGACTTCAATTTAGTCCCTAAAATAAGTTAAAGTTGAAAATTGGTTCGTAGACTAATTATTTTTGTAATTAAAGGCTTAGGTGGATAAAATCTTATCTCCATCAAAAGATGGAAAATGTGCCACTTCTCCCTCTTGATGGCTGGTTTTGACAAGTAGATGGGAGCAAGTGTTTTAATTGCGATTTTTTCCTTAAGTTTAGTTTTATTATGGACAAGAGCTTAAGTGATGGAATAAGCTTTTGTCTCTATCATTTTGGCATGAAACATGCAAAAAATTAACTAATTTTCTTCCTTAAAAACAGTTTCCATACTTACTCCCTCTCTTAAATAATTTAATCATTTAGGCATCCAAAACATCCAAGGAAACATGAACAAGTACTCTTGACGAGGAATAAGGAACTTTAAGGTGAAAACCCTAAGTTTCCTATTGTGATCTTGGGGTTCTGTTCAAGTTTTGAAAGAAATTTTTATAGTATGATAAGGACTTGAAGTCAAGGGATTTTCGAAACCTTCAAGTGCCAAAAAGATAGGACAAGCACTTTGGGATGATTAAGTAAATTCTTAGCTCGCCCTTGAAACTAAGTTAAATCTATTTTTTACTATGCATGCTAAGTGTTTGATGTAAATTATAGACTATGGCTTGTAAAGAGAACATTATGGTATGATTTTATGGTATGTTAAGTAAATGATGACGATGATGGTAAGGTGCAAAATTAAGGTTTCAAGCAAAAAGAGGAAGTATGACAAAATTTGTCATAACACAAAGTTAAGCACATTAAGTATTTGATTAATTGTTCTTAGTCATAGCATATAAAGAAAATGATATGATATGATTATTTTACATATTAAGTACTTGGTAAAATGTCTGAAAGGGTTAAGATGAAAGTAAAACCTAGAGAAACAAGTTAAGGAAAGTTAAGATGCAAAAAGTATGTTTAAGGGCTATTTTGAAAGATTTAAGTGTATAAGGCAATTGGAGGCTAAATTATTCTTAAAGTCAATACAAAATTTATTGGAAACATCGAGCCAAACAACATTGATGAAGAATTTTAGCTCAAATTTCGATCGAAATAAGCTGAAAAACATGGATTTCTGTTCTACCTATCCCAAAACTTTATGAAGATGAATGACTTTTAGAAAATTTAAAATAAAAAGTTGTATATCTTGTTGAAACTATTCAAAATCATGAACGGTTTGTGAAAAATCTATATTGATTTTAAGTTATGAGTTTTACGATAATTTAATCATGAAATTTCAAAATAAGGAAAACATTTTGAAATAAAAGGACTTTTACTTAGGAGCTTTTGTAAGTTTTAATCCTTAAAAAAAACTAGATGTTTTGGTATAAGATGGTTATTTTAATTTCGAGAGTAAAAATGTCAAGATTTTGTATTTTAGACCAAAATTTGTAAAACCGTGTGGAACTGGATTATTCTACTATGGCAGGCTGATTTTCTTCACTGCTATGGGCAATGACTAACAATAGATTTTAAGTTTGAGATAGTTTAAAGTTTTTATCAAGAAAAGAAATAAAAACACGTTAAGGGCAAAATCGCTTAGATTTTCATATTACGGATCAAAACCGTAAAGTTTTGATAAAAGAGACATTTCATGAAAAGAAAATTGATGTTTTGTTTTTTCACAATGTTATAGGTACGAGTAGAGCCGGCAATTTTGGACACGGCACGATGACACGATAAAAAAATGACACGAGATAAACAAGTTTGAACCACACGTATATTAATTTGGCCACAAATTTGTTGACACAAATAACACGAAAATAAACAGGCTGGATTCGTGCTAACACATTTAACACATTTAATTAAACTTGTAGTAAATGTGTCAACATGATACGGTATGACCTGCTGGTTAACAAGAATAACACGAAAATAAACAGGCTGGATTAGTGCTAACACGTTTAACACATTTAATTAAACTTGCAGTAAATATGTCAACAGGATACGGTATGACCTGCCCATTTAAAGCATATTCAAACTTAAAAATAAAAAAAAATTATGATTTTGCAGGTTTTAGGATTTGAACCTTGGACCTGAGCAAGGTTTATTGCACTTGCCACCACCACACCAAATGATGCTTTGGTATCAAATGATAGATTTTAATTTATTTATTATGGTTTTATGCTTTTGTTCATTAGCTTTCAAAAGTCCCACATGGAAAGAAACGAGAATGTCACTTGAGATGCTCTCTATATAAACTATCCGTTTCACCTTCAACCTACGTCGACAATGAAGCTTTATGGCTTTAAAATAAATTTTCTCCAATTTAAAAATTGGGGAAAAAATACAATTTAAAACTTTTAATAATTAAATATTATTATGTTCGTTACATCAATATTTAAGGCTTTGTAATTTATTTTGGCTATTAAAAAAATTATATAGTAAGTTTTTTTAATCGTGTCAGTTAGTGTTAATTAGATATTGTTTTTTTGTTAATTTTTATTGGTTTTTTTAATTTTTTTTAATTTTCAGTTAATTGGGTTATAAATATGTTATATACATGTTGTTATCATATCAAACTATCATAACCTATTTAGTAATTATGTTAATAGTGTCATGTTACGCGTGCTATAGACGGGTCGTGTTCGCGTTGCATTTCTAGCATGTTTTTTAATCGTATCGTGTTTGTGTTTAGCCTAATCGTATCGTGCTGTAATCGTGCTCACATGAACATGACATGCAACATGATTTTGCCAGCCCTAGGTATGAGTAACAAGGAAATGTAAGTTTTATTTAAAAGAGGTTCGGAAAGTTTTTTAAGACCTATCAAAAGCAAAATGATCATCTTTCATAAAGAGGCCAAAACAGACCCCGAAATGTTTGATTTAGGAAAACGTTCCACAGCGATTTTTTTTGTAACCCATAAATAACATGACGATAAGTAAAACTGAGAAGTTTGGTAAGGTTAAGTGATCTACGAGAAACCCATTAAAGGTAAAACCATGATTTTCATGAACACTACTAAAATGGACCCGAGACCTCCGACTTAACGGAACGCCTTTAGATGGAAAATATTTAATATCACATTAGGTAAGAAAACCGTCAAGAAAGATGTGGAATTTGACTAAGGAACATTCAAGTTAAGTAATAAGGAAGTAAACCAATGATAGCTAACATTTAAGTTGTGTCATCGATCAAGTACGTTGGTCATAAGAAAAGTTAGTTGATAGGTAGATACGTTTGAATAGGACACAGAGCTGACTAATAAAAGAAAAATGATGAAATAAGAATGCTAGAGCAATATCCAGGCAAGTTTTAAATCTCATTTATGGGAGGAAGCAAATGATTTTAAATGCATTAAAAATACTTGAAATATATTTGCATTAACTATGCATAATGTTTTTAAAGACCAAGCATGATTTGCAATATGCTACATTTGCTATGTTTAATGTTTTAATGTTAAATTATAGCATATGGTATGCTTGGCATTTGATATGCTCACTAAAGCTAACAAGAAGGTAAATAAAAAAAGTTAATTAAGTGTTGTACTAGCCTCCTAGATGTAAGATATACAAATTATGTTTAAGTTACGACTTCATTGTTCGATAAGTCTTAAGTCTTTCACAAAGGAAGCGTCATGTAATGTTAAAGTTATGATCTCATGATTGATGATGTTGGTATGAACACTTAAATCCTAAAGATAAAGACAAGATAAGAAGTTCACAAATGAAGTTCAAAATTGAGCATAAATGGAATCATATATTATGATATTGCTTGCATTCCTACCAAGAAATGATTTTATAAGGAACATTTTGTGAAAAAAGTTTTATAAGAATGTTTTACAATAAACATTTTATGAGATATGTTTTACAAGAAATATTTATGAAAGATCTTTCATGAGAAAAGTTTTTAAAGAAAGATTTTATGAAAAATGTTTTATATTCTGTGAGTTATGTTTGAACTTACTGGGCTTTTAGCTCATTACAAGTTCTTTCATATTATAGGTAGTACTACAAGAGACCAGTATAACTGATTGATGAGCTGTGTTACGGTGAGATAGTTGAGAAGAATGGGCAATAGATACCACTATAGAAGTTTTCCGCTATAATAAAAGAAGTCTTCATTATATTGAAAGATGTTTTAAAAGTTTTAAGAAAATGAATGTCTAAAGAAATATTCACAAAAAGCATTTTATAAGATATGTTTTAAGAGATGTTTTGAATGACTACAAAGTTAAAATCTACACTTATGCTTCAATTTATGTTGTAACAGATGTCGCAACAGTTTTAAGTATATTTTAAAAATGCCAATATTTTAATATATGATGTTTGATGAAGCTAAGAAACAGTACGAAAAGCCGAGTCGTTATAGTATTTATAAAATAGGTTGGAGAAGTTATAAGTTTATCAAAATTTAAAGAGATTTTTTTCTCTCTTACTAGCAGTAGAACATGGCAACTTCAATGGCCTCCCTTAGTGTTACATGCCACCCCCAATAAAAAGAATACAAAATTTTCTAGCCAATCACAATGTAGAGTTTTATAATTATTTACACCATTTAGGATAATTCCAACTATAATAATTTTATTTAAATTAGAATTACATTATTTAAAATAATTTTCTAATTTGAATAATTATGAATAATTGTCCTTTATTCATATTCAAATATAATTAGGATTTAAATTAGTTATTTAAACATAAATAGTTAATTATTTCAAAGACCAATAATTAATTTGAATAAATACTGTATGCACATTTATGTAACACTTAACTTACTTCAGTATTGTTATACTCAATATTACAATTGTTATTATTTTGTCTTCAATGTTATTAGTATTGTACAATATTTCTTTAGTGTTACACCAAAGAAAATTCGTGAATTATTTTGTCCTCAATGTTATTAGTATTGTACAATATTTCTTTAGTGTTACACCAAAGGAAATTTGTGTATTACATGAATGTTATAATGTTGTTACCATATCAAACAAAAAATTATTATTAGTATCAGATTGGAGACATTTTCTATATATACATAAAGGGAGACACACGAGTTTACTAAAGTAAATATAATGGCTTATGTAATTGGATGCTACCACCCTCAAAAGAAGTTCAACTCGTAATATTTTGAACCATACTATAGCTTTTACACTGTAATATATAAGAGCATTATTTTGTTTACGATTAAAACTTTAAAGTTTAAACCAATCTCTAATAAAAAATAAAAATAAAATCTTAAAACTTAAAACTTAAAATTCTTAAAAAACACAAGGGGCAGATCTGCCCTTTTCTTATCTGGTGACGTCTGGTGTCGACGGTGACTAGGTTGCAAGCGAATGGGTCAGGGACAATCTACTGCTCCTCCATCGTCTCTCTATCACGATTTCATTCTCAGTCAATGGGTCACGAATCTGATGCCAACGTCACGGAGGTCCATCTCCAAGGTCACAACAAAGGTTGCGACCGCAAAACGAATCATCACGGAACCAACGTAAGGTGAGAATGTCAGTCGTCGCGATCTAAGCTTACCATGGGTCGAGCTCTGAGATAGGCTATGAGATTCCGTGGGTCACGACCCCATCGCTATTCCATGGCTCATCATCAGCTCATCGAACGAAGTGCACAGCGATAGAGAAGCCCATCGCGTTGGAGTCACAATTATCACGACGAGGCAAAGCCCGAGGAGGATAGTGGCAATGCCGAGGGCAACAACAACTAGGGTGCTCCTATGTTCCTCTTCCGTGAATTTTTTTTGTTTTTTATTCCTTTTTTTATTTTTAATTTTATTTATTTTTTATTATATATGGAAGAGTGTATGATTATTTGGTAGAGTTGAGTTTCTTAAGCCATTAGATTAAATCCAACGGCTTAAAAAAGGATCTTATGGGTCTTACTATAGCATTCCTCTATTATTATTATTATTATTATTAGGATTATGATTAATTATAAAAATTCCTCCTGAATTATGACCTTTGTAATACTTTGCCACTCAAACTTTAAAACGTAGCATTCCTTCCCCCTCAAGTATTAACTTTTAACAAAAATGATCATTCAGTTAAAATTTTAATGGAAAATGAACAAATGATTATAAAGTTAGGGGCATTTTAGTAAGTCAGTTATAAAAATAATCATAAAAATCAAATCATTCTTTTTTGATATAGTAAATTTTTTTCGAAATTTTATTGATTTTTTTTTATGCCCAAAACATATTTTGAATCTTTAAAAGTTATATATATTAACAAAATGAAAAAGAATATAACACAAATATATTCAATATAAGAAAAACTATAACACAAAATTGTCAAAGAGAAAAATACTCTGATAGTATTAATAAGATTTCTTTCATATGTTTTTAAGTTTTTATTGGTATTTATACATTTTAAAATTTTTTAAAAAAATTAAAGTGTGAAAAAAGTTAGTAAAATTATAAAGAAAATTTCGATAAATAGAAAAAAAGAAGGATCCAAAAAGTAGTATGTTTTAATTTTTTTTAATCATCAAAAAAGACTATTTTTATTATAATATTAGTTTTTTGGTTATTTTTATGATTAGGATTACCAAAATACTCTTAATTTTAAAATTGTTTATCAATTTGTCGTTAAAATTTTAACAGAAAGACTATTTTTATTAACAATTCATGCATTATAAGAAACGAATGTTACGTTTTGAAGTTTAAGAAGTAAAATGTTACAAAAACTATAATTGAGAATGAATTTTTGTAATTAATTCTAAGTAGAGACAGCTAAGATACATAGCCCTGTTTGTTTTTGTTCTCAAAATTTTTTGAAATGTTTTTATATATTTTTTGAAATAAAAATTTTAAAAATACTCTTAATATAATTTTTAAAAAAAATTTAATTTTTAAAACAAAAATATTATCACTTATTTTAAAAACAAAACCAAACACCGTATATAATTGTTAGGCAGAGCACTCTCCATTTCCCGCCAGATAAAAGACAATCGCGCCAAAAAGATACAACGCTTCTTCTTTCCTCGTTTGCCCTAAACCAGTTCGTCTTCTATCTTTCGCAAATCAATCCCTAACAAAAGCACAAATCAAATTCGAAGAAGAAGACAATGAAGGGTGGGACGGTGCAGATTAACTGGCACCTCACCAAACCAGTCTTAACCCTCGATTTCCACCCCATTTCCGGTATTCTCGCCACCGGCGGCGCCGATTTCGACATCAAGGTTCTCCTTTCCTGCCTCCGTCCAAAGTTATTCTATCTAATTTCCGTTTGATTTAGTTATCTGCTGCTTTAATTTGATCATTTTTCTTTTAGTTATGTTGAAATTTAGTTCGTATAAATGGAAAATTTTTCTCGTTTAGCCGGAAGAAAGCTTAATGAAATGAGATAAAGATAATGGAGGCATTAAAGGATGAAACGAGGGCATCTTCCAAAGTTTTCTAAAATTGAGACATTTTTAGGGTTTTAGATTTTGGAGCATAAACATTCAGAGCGAGCCATTTCTTTTTTTTTTTTCTTTTTTTTTCTTTTCTTTTCTTTTCTTTTCTTTCCTTTTCCCCGTGAAAAAGGAAATGGATACGCGAATTTTGATGGTTGATTTGGTCTACGTAATTTAGTGTTCCACTTTATTTTGTTGGTTTGAGGAGACCAATATTGAAAAATAATTTAAATTTATCGCTCGGATTTATATCTGCAACTGGGTTTTTTCCTGACCAGGTTAAACTGGTTGGTATGTAGAATTGGTGATGTTGTTGAGGCTTTATTTGAGATATATGGACTAATTGTTTTTGTAATTCTCGTTCTTACCAGCTCTGGACAATAAATTCGGATGATACAGAGAAGAAACTGCCAACAGCTTCATATCAAAGTAGCCTTTCTCATCATGGTTCAGCTGTAAATGCCCTTCGCTTCTCTCCATCTGGTAAAGATATATGTGTCAACTGTAAATAGCATTTCTTTTACCAGTAATAATATTACTAAAGTGCATTAAGGTGGGGGAAAAAAGATGTTAACTAGCATTATCGAGGAAACTATTTTGAAACAAATAAATAAATTGTTGGATTTTATTCTCATGTAGTTGGATGTCACTATCTTCATGATAACATTTGCTAGGTGAGAGTAAAAAATTTCAGAAGCTTATAGCGGTTATTTTTGAATCCACATTCAAATTTAGATGTAGCCTGGTTATGGCACAGAATTCATGCATGCAATCAAGCTCCATTATGTCAATCTTTTAGTAAAGAATTGAAACAGGTACTATAAGGTCACTCTGTAATAATACAAACTTATGCCTAACTGCAGGAAATTTAGATATCGCATAAGATCTCTAATTCTGTTTGACTTATAAAGTGCTAGGGACACAAATTTTCTCTCTTTTGAGCTTCATTTTTCTTTCTTATGTTTCATGATGTTTAGTATTTATAGGAGAGAAAATTGACTAGGTATCTATTCAACATTGTCATTGTGCATCTTATAAACCAACCAGCCTCCTCTACTGGCGTACTATCAGTTAATAATTGGAAAGCAAGAAGAAGATTACCGACCATCCTCCTCAGATGCAATGTCATTCTTCATCTTGAGTTCCTTTGTAGTATGTGAAGGGAGAAACCCCGCAAGGCCTTAAGTAGTAGGAATAAGTACTGGATATATGGATGAATGTGGGAAGCTTCTATAGACGTGATTAATTTTAATCTATGCTACTAAACTTTCTTGCATGTTTATTTCTATCATCTTTCTGTCATTTTCTTGAGTTTCCTTTTTGTCAATTTTCTTTAAGCTGGTTAACTTCAAGTGTTTACCATACTACTCTTTGAATCAGTTGCATGTATAATTCTTCTTTTAACAATGGTAAAGTCACAATTTATTTTTCCTTCAAGTGTTAACTCGAGGTTTGCATGTGTGGATGGATGGCTTCATGTGTTTTCCACGCTACTCTTTGCATTGGTTGCTTGTATAAATCTCTCGTTAAACTAAGAATTTGTTTTTCCTTCTGGTTTCTCAATTCTCTTTAAAGTTCTGAAACTTAACTTACTTGAGAAGATTTTAAACTGCGTATTCTAGTTAGTAGCTGCAATTTCTTAAGGATTATTGAGTAATTGTGCTTATTTATATGATTTATTTGCATTGATGCTTCTGATGTAGAAAGTGAAATTACTCATCTTTGCAGGAGAACAACTAGCCTCTGGTGCAGATGGTATGGCTTGTAATATGAACTAGTCTTAATATGATCAGAACCATATAGAATAGTTGTTTAGCTTAGTGATAGTGTTCGCCTAAGCCTAGTATTTTTTTTCCTCTTCAGGAGGCGAATTATTAATATGGAAACTACATTCTACAGAGACTGGTCAAACATGGAAGGTTTTCAGGACATTAGCGTAAGTCGTTGATCTATTTAAGATGCAGCTTTTAGATTAGTCCCAAATTGATTGTGTACAGTCTGGAGCTCTCCAGATGTGGGCACATTTAGCAACGGCCAAATCTGCATTAGTCTTACTATTAGCCAAACTTGAGCAAAATGCTCATCATGTACATGCACTGACACACCTAGACACCATTTTTTTTACATTAAATAATTAAAACTCTACTAATTTGATTACATTAGGATCTATGTAATTCAAAAACTAAGTAAAAATAATTTGGACTACATTCTATCTATCTATCTAATCTATCTATGTTTTTTGGGTTCTAGCCTGGTTGAACCTGTACACAATAAGTTCAACTAGATGCAAGTAAAATTTCAATTTGTACTATTTTCTAAGTGATAAGACTCTTAAGTTGAATCTAGTTTTTTGCAGGGCCTCTTGGGCCCAAAGATTCCGCCATTTAGTTGTTATATTAGCATGACTTTATAAACTACACTCTTAACCGGACCTTGTTTGTTCCAGATTCCATCGGAAGGATGTGTTAGACTTGCAATGGTCAACTGACAGTGCATTTCTTATTTCTGGATCAGTAGACAATTCTTGCCTTATTTGGGATGCTAACAAAGGTCAGAATGCCATACATAATGATAGAAAATTTTAGTTTCTTGGAAATTCCACCTTAATTGTCATCATTTCTACTTTTCAGGTTCCGTCCATCAGATTTTGGATGCCCACTTCCATTATGTTCAAGGTGTTGCATGGGATCCATTAGCTAAATATGTAGCTTCTCTTAGTTCTGATAGAACTTGTAGAATATATGTCAATAGGCCTCAAGCGAAAGCAAAGGGAACTGAGAAGATAAACTATGTTTGTCAGCATGTACTTACAAAAGCAGAACAGCCATCAGCAGAGAATTGTAAGGTTAGTAGACTATAGATCAATCTGCTTGCTACATGGGGCGCCTACTACATGTACAAGTGTTATCACATGTTGAAGCTTCTTTATGTTTTGATATGCAGTCTATAAAAAGCCATCTATTTCATGATGAGACGCTGCCATCATTTTTTCGAAGACTAGCCTGGTCACCCGATGGATCATTCTTACTGGTACCTGCAGGTATTGGCACGAATAATGAACTACAGTTTTCGATATAAACTCTTTACTGTTGATTGTCTACAGTTTTTGACAGTGATTTGCCTTCTCAGAAAATTCCCATAATATAAAATGAAGTTGTTTTTTGATAGGCATGCAGTGTCCTGATCCGTGCTTAAATCACTACCCCACTTGGTCAAAAAGCACTTTGAAATTATTTGCGTAACTGAACAATTTGTTTCATTCTATACAGAACAAAGGGAAAATGGTTCCCTCAACTCTTGATCTGATTCGTTCTTCAAAAGGTGTTTCAGGAATATTTATTGTGATTATGCATTAATAGAAAGATTTTCCTATAGATGGAAAAGGTTTTTCTGTCGTTGTTGACCTCCTTAATCTTTTTATCCTCTCATAGTTACAACTGGTTTCTGAGAGGGAGAAGGAACTTTAGGGTGAAAATGCCGCATTTCTTTTCCTATCTCGATCTTTTTAAGAATTCTTACTTGACAATCTTGTTGGGGACATAAACCAGTCTGATGCCTGGAAATTCACTACTGCTATATTGTGCCACTAGGAACTTGATTTCATGTACTGTCATTGCAATTGTGTTTGCTTGTATATTATAGTCATTTTCTTGATGCGTCGCTTTTCTTCTTTCAGGATCTTATAAAGTCTCGCCTGCATCTGAAACAATAAACACGGCTTACATTTTCTCTAGAAGAGATCTTTCAAGGCAAGAGAAAACTACCAGCAATAAATACATGTTTCTGTCTTAAAGGAAAAGTCTGGTATATTCTACATTAAAAAATTGAATTTGCTGCGTTTTAATAGTCATAATGCATAGTTGGTAAATAAGAAGACAAGATGATCATGCTACTTATTGAAAATTCAAGTTATCTAACGGGTGTTGGTAAGAATACAAGATGATATGCTACTTCTTGAAAATTCAAGTTACCCAAGGGGTGTCGGTTGGAATGGTCAGGCCTGTGGTTTACTCCTACAGGGTCTGGTGTTGGCTATAAGCTAAATCATGCTGTCTTTCAACAACACAATGGTTAAACAAATGAGTAAAGTTATCAATAAGGTCTTTTTGTTCTTTTGTTCATTATCCCAAATTTATTGCTTTTGCAGGCCAGCTCTACAGCTTCCTGGTGCCAGTAAACCTGTGATAGCAGTTCGCTTCTGCCCTCTGCGGTTCAGCCTTCGGGGTTCAAATCCATGTACTAATATTAAACTGTTCTTTTTTTTTTTTTTTGGACAAAGATCTAGCAAGAATGATTTATGTTTGTAGTAACTTGAACAGTTTTTGATAAATTATGCAGCTGGGTTTTTTAAGCTTCCTTATCGTCTTGTTTTTGCGGTCGCCACTCTAAATTCTTTGTACATTTACGATACTGAAAGTATTCCGCCAATTGCGGTATTGGCTGGTCTTCACTATGCAGCTATAACTGACATTGCTTGGTAAGACAACATAACTTGTGATAGTTACAATCATACTTATAGTTTCTTCCTACTTCGGTTATGAGAGCTGAAATATATTTTGGGGTCCATATGGCTATCATACATGTTCAAAGGTCATTGGATGCTCGTTATTTAGCACTGTCTTCTCAAGATGGTTACTGCACCTTGGTAGAATTTGAAAATGATGAACTGGGATCACCAATGCCATCAGGTTTGGGTCTCCTATGGAAACTATCATCGTTTTTTGTTTGCCCATCTCATCCTATAGTTGTTTCGTTTTCGTAAATTGTTGTCCCAATCTTGTCTACAGGACAAAAGAAAATCGCAGGTGACGAGAGCAGTTGTCCTGTTGAGAAGCTAGAATTCATGGAAATTGAAGAAACATCAAAAGATGTCCCTGCAGCAAATAACGAGAAAATAGAAGCAGAAAAGAATGGTGGGAAACAAACGACAACTTCCGCAACTAGTGATCCTCCCATCAGAAATAAGCCCGCCAAGAGGCGCATTACTCCTATTGCCATTGATCCATGATAACTGCCATCTTTGCCTCGGTAATTTTAGTCCCATTTTATAGGATTTGCTTTTGTTTTGTTAATGTTTTCTAATGTGGGACAAGTATAACATGTCTATTCAAAATGTGAATCATAGTGCTGAGCAAGAAAAACAACTTTTCCCCGAGAAGCATGATTCGCCTATGCTCTTATTTATTCTGCCTCCTGCAGATATTAAGTGGGAAATCAAGCTGTTGTAAATGTGAACTGATTTAACCATCTATATGTTTTGAAGAGATCTGAATGGTCTGAAGTTGTTTCTGTTAAACTTGAGGTCTGAAAAAATTTACACCAAGTAAAAAAATACAAATGGCAATCAAATTTCCAAGTTTCCCTGTAACCATAGAACACAAATTGATGTGAATTATCGATGGAGTTTTTTTCTTTTTTTTTTTTTGTTTGGCCTGACGGAGAAAATACAAAAGAGAAATTTGGTAAGTCGGCCGATTTTGGCTACATCTTTTAAAAGGGAGAAGCTGTGGTAGGACACAGCTTAAACAGTATCAGTGGTGTCTACTTATGGTGCGTACGATTCCAAATTCGACTTGTCCCAAGATGTACCAAGTGTAGCATAGGCCAGGTCGGGTGTGATAAATAATCATTATAAAGAGAGGAAATGTTAAAAGCACAACCAAAAAAAAAAAAAGTCATAGTGTCCATCTTCTTCTGATCTTTTCAAATTCCTGCAAACAAATAACTGCCTTTGACTCTCCAGCCACCAAATTCCAAAGCCAGTTCTCCTCTTTGAATAAACTCATTTCACCAAACGCCAACTAAAGAAACCCCAAGAAATCCAAGAACTCAAATGAAGTAACTCTAGTCAGGAAGAAGTCAAAGGTTTTGGTGACCATAAAATCTTCGTTGGAAGACAAAATGGCCCAAAACTCCGAGAAAAAATAAGAATAATTTGGGGAAAAAGTTGTCTTGCGAACGCAATTGTAGTCATGGTTTGGTCTAATACCCTCTACAGTTTTCGTACTATGAGAAGTGGGTTTCATTGCTATCATGGGTATTGATGATTTTTGAGTATTTTAAAGAACAGTTCAAAGCATATAAGAAGTGGGTTTCATTGCTATCATTGTTTTGATTGTACGCCCTTTGGATTGCGCTACTGATAGTGCATAAAAGCTGTCTCCTCTTTTAAAATATGCCACAACTTTTTTATTATTGAATAATGGTCGCTGAATGGTCAATTAGAGTTGGTCAATTAATAATTGACTGTATAATTTACCAACAAAGTCATGGGTGGACATTTATTAAAAACCAACAGTAAATCATAGATTACCCGCCAGTTCAATCAGTGTGGGATAAACGATAGTCAACAGAAAACCATTCGATGAGCCTAAGAAGTTATTGTTTCTTATTTCACTTGACATTTATCTGATTTTTTTAGTGTTGCAACTCAGGGTTTTGTTTTCCCCCCTCTTGCAGTTTCTTTATTTCACACGGCGGCAAGGGCGGGGCTACACACGAACTAGGTAGGTAAATGCCTCCTAAATTTTTTTAATATTTATATAAAATTTTATAAAAATTATATTTTGTTGTCTTAAAATGATATTCTGTCCCTCTGAAATTATGTTCCGTCCTCTTAAAATTTTATACCTCCTTCATTTAACCGTTGGTATACATTTTGCCTCAGCCCCTGCACAACGGGGAATGCCATGAGGCATCTCTTACAAACCGGACTCTAAAGTTATACCCATGCCAGCTGGAGGGCTGGGATGGACCGGATGGCATCGCCAAGGATATGGCAGAAGTACATCACGAGATATCCAACAAAGTAGAAGAAATGCTTTGTCAAGATTTACTCCAGAGACATGAGCTCGACTGTTCAACAAACAGAAAGTAAGTTGCTCTTGAGTTTTCCTTGAGAAAAAATAAAAGCGAAACCAAATTTAATCCTATAAATACAAGCGCAACTGAAATTTTTGGCTGCTATTATTGTCAGTGCTTGTTGCTATAAACTCCTTGCTCTCTTGTGTTTAGACATTCTCTTGCATTTGGATAGCATCTGTTTTGGTCCCATTTTACGTGTTCAAGTTCTACGCATATGTAATAAATCCCTTATTTGCCTGTTCCTTTAAGAAACAATTAAACAAACATTGTCTGTAGTTTTGGTTGGTTTCATTGTTTGATGAGGTTGCACGGGCATGCAAATGTCAAGAGATGTCTTCCGCCACAAGCATAGCCTGCGTCATCCTTCAAATTCATGGAATTTTACAGTCAAGAGGCTGGGACCGTATGCATGGATAGCGTAGTCGCGCTGGATGGAAGTTAGTTGGCCAGGCGGATGGCTATAGCCGTTCTCTGAATACAATGGATAAAATGTATGGAAAGAAAGAAGCTCCATGATGCGGAATCCTTTCCCCTTTCAAGCATGCTTTGTATGAGCTCAGTTGTTCATTTTATTTGCTTAATTTAGAAATTCTATGGCTTCTGTTCTTGTTGTTCTTTTCTCCAAGCAAAAGTTACCACTGAAGTTTATCATTCAACCAGGACCTTTTTTATCTCTTATTTTTTGCTAATATTTGGTCAGGGCCTGATTGAGGATAGTTGTTGCTTGTCTTTTAACGGTTGAGTTTGAAGGGATAATACAGCTCAGTCAATCACATTGCTTATTTGCCATATGTGATCACATCATTATCGGTTAAAAGATTGTTTCGTATTTGAGAATCTATTCGAAGGTCAAAAGTTGAAGTTGGTCATACAGCATAATGTGACTGCACAAGCTTCAGCACTTTGCATCATTATGAGATGAGTTTATCAGCTACTACAATTTAAGTTGAGAAATTGTTCAACATTTGATTTTAAAATTATTTCAAAGCGTTTCTTAAAACTTTATAAGAAACATTAACTGAATCATAGCTCAAAATTCATCTTCATAATTTTATAAAACATTTCGTAAAATATATCTTAAAACTTTGAAAACATTTTTTAGAATTTTGATTTTCTTAAAACTTTGAAAACACCATATCAAATAGTGGAAAACATTTTCTTTGAACAGCGGAAACATACTGTAGTGGTATCTATACCTAAATCTTTACATCTGTCTTCTGCAATATCAAGCTCGTCAAACAAGTCTTACTGGTCACCCATAGGACTACCTGCAGCATGAAGTAACTTTTAATGAGCTTATGCTCAGTAAGTTAAAACATAAATTCACAAATCATTTTAACATGCTTTACAAACTTTTCCTATAAAAAACCTTTCTTTTAAAACATTTTTTATAAAATATTTCTTAAACGTTTTTTCTTAAAACGTCCTTCATAAACCTTTTCTTGTAAACATGAAAATATTTTTCATAAACATTTAATGTAAAACATATCTCAAAATTTTTTTCATAAACATTTCATTACAAGGAATACAAGCAAAATCAAAATGCATAATTTCATTTATGTTTAATTATGAACTTCAATTATGAGCATCTTATAAACATTCATTTCTTACTTTAACTTCTTATATTTATTCCTTAACTTTCCTTTTCTTATAAAATTTAGTGTTCGTATCAACATCATTAATCATGAGATCATAAACATGATGCTTCTCTTATGGAAGATTTGAGACCATCGAACACCGAGTCATAACTTTAACTTTACTTATGTATCTCACATCAAGGAAGTCATAACTTTAACTTTGCTTGTGTACCTCACATCAAGGATGCTAATACGACACATTCTTTTTATCTTTATTTTACCTTCTTTTAATTTTAATGAGCATATCAAATGCTATCATATTGCATAACAAATGCAACATAAAACTTATAACTTAAACTGTAAAACATTATACATTAACAAAATGCAAACATACTTTAAACATAATTATTACAAATATATTGCAACCTTTTACTTGATCCTTAAAAACTTTATGCATATTAAATGCCATCATGCTTTAAACATAATAGTTATAAATACATTGCAAATCTTGATTTAAACTTTAAAACCTTTTGCATATCAAATGCAAACATATTTTAAAAACAAGTTGCATAACAATTGCAAATATATTTGCAAACATATATATAAGCATTTGAGAATCATTTACTTTATACTATAGGTAAGGTTTGAACTTACCTGTTTATAGCTTTAACGTTCTCGTTTCTTTCCTTTTCCTTTCATTAGTCAGCTTCTGTGTCCTGATCATACAACACTCGACTTAATAGCTAACTTTTCTTATTATCAATCTACTCGATTGATAATTTAACTTAAACATTAAACATTCATTTCCCTTTTTACATAATATGTATACTATCGGTTTACTTTCTTTTACTTTACTTTGTAACCCACTAGGGTTACCTTTCCCTTTACTCAACTCCATAACCCATCGGGTTATCATTCTTTTTACTTGACTCTGTAACCCATCAGGTTACCTTTTTCTTTACTTAACTTTATAGCCGACCAGGTTACCTTTCTTTTACTAGAACATTCCTTATTAAATTTTCTGTCTCATGTGACGGTTTCATTACTTAATATATTACGAAACATTTTCTGTTTAAAAACATTTTGCTAGTTTGGAGTATTCGACTCCGTTTAAGACGTTTTCTTAAAAATGAAAATCTTACCCTTATCGAGTTTTTCATCAACTTCGTAACTTATTAAACTTTTTGCTTAACTTTTCTTCTCATTTCTTGCATGTTATAGAAAAATTCCCACTAAAGAGTGTTTTCCAACATTGGGCGTTTCAAGTCTATTTTGGTCCTTTTTGTGAAATGACCATTTTGCCCTTATCGGGTCTTAGAAAACTTACGGAACCCCTTTTTTTTTAAAACATCATACATATCTTTACTTTTCATAACATTACAGAAAACAAAAACAATAGCTTTCCTTTCAATTGAATCTGTTTTGTCAAAACTTTACAGTTCCAACCTATAATGCGAAAATCTTAACATTCTTGTCCATAACCTTTTTCTTTCATTCTTTATTTGACTAAACTCTTAATCTTTAAAAACATAAACCCTAAGGTTACTCATTACCTACAGTAGTGCAGGAACCTAAGGTTCCCTCTTAAAAACCCAGTTTTCACACAATTTTACAATTTTAGCCAGTAACACAAAAATCTTTACATTTTTGCCCTTGGAACCAAAAACAACCACTTTATACCAAAACATTCAGCTTTTTGTAAGGAATAAAGCTTACAAAAGCTCCTTGATCGAATTCTAAATATTTCATAATGTTTCCATTTCATGAAATTTTGTGCTCAAAATTTCGTAAAATTCATAACTTATCATCCGCCCGCGATGCGTTAACAGTTTCAATGACTTCTAAAACTTTTGTATTTTAACTTTTCTCAAATTTCAACGTTAAGGTGGACTTTTTGGCTGATTTTTAAATCTACCAAATTTTTGTAAAACTTTGCAATTTAGTCTTTTTAGAATTTTATAAAATTTTCTTCACAAAAGTTGTTTCTCTCACTATTTTGGCGGATCCTATACCATGTTTGGAAAATAAATTGGCCTTTAAGGCCCTCAAAATCTCATTCCTTTGAAAAGTAGTTAAACTTTACAAAGTTTAACAATTTCCTCTTTTTAGCCACAAAACCCTTACTTTTTTTCTTCCCGTCGTCATCATCATCATCAACATAAAACATAAAGCAATCATGCTATAATATCCATCTCACATGCCTTAATCCAAAACATTTCATCAAACACTTGCCATACATAATAAAACATAAACTTTAACTTAATTAAAAAGACTATGATTTTAGCTAATCCTTGCAAAGTGCTTGTCCCTACTTTTGGCACTTGAAGGCTTCCAAACTCCTTTGATATAAAATCCATTTCATAACATAAAAATTTTATCAAAACTTGAACAAAAACTCTTGTTCACAATAGAGAAAGTTTTACCTTAAAATTCCTTAATATTTCTTCCTTAGATGATTGAAAACTTAAATCACCAAAGTTTGAGTGAGAGAGACACAAGGGAGGAGTCGGTTTTCTTTGGGAGGAAATTGAGCATTTTTCTTTCTTTCTTTCTTTTTCCTTGTTACCTAGGCTTTTATGAAGAAAAGAAATAGATTTTTTTTCACAAAAATGGTGAGTCACCATGCAAACTTACCCCTAAACTATCATTAAGAGCAAAAAGTAGGTTTATTCTTGGCTTAGTGTGATTGGGCCACATCAAGAGATATTTTGGTAATTTTCAACCAAATTTGATGACTTACCAACATTAGTCATCACTTGACATCATCTTTGTTAAAAAGTTGGCATAATTTTGGCATGGTGAGATTGGACCACCTCAAGGGGTGTGATGGCAATTTTTCCACCTTAAAGTTGGCATACAAGTGGGTCCCACATTAATTTTTACACAATATAAATTTATACTGAGAGTATTTTCTCTATACTATCGATATTCCTTTCTATACAACTCATGAGGTCCCACAACCTCACATACTTATTTACATCTACCACTTAATATAATTCCTATATCGTTTAACTTTATACAATCCAAATTTATATCAATAGTATTTTTCTTATATTGCCGGTACAATCTCTATATTGTTATGAGCTTACACAGCACTTCTTACTCATTCATGTCCTCCAAACAGTATTATTCATATACTGCATTAACTTTAAAGAGTACAATTCCTAACTGTATTACTTTCACAGTATAATTTTCATACTATATAACTTTATCAGTATACTTCTTTACACTGCATTATTCTAATACTGTATAATTTTTCATACTATTATACAGTATTTTTCTAAAATTGTATTTTTGTCTTAACATAATCCTTAAGTTATTGCATATTTAATGCATTAAAAATTCTCGAGTGTCAGATCTGAAGTCCGCATCATCCTTCCATCGACCAGATTGAGACGACATGCTATCAACAAGTACATAGTTAGCTCCAACGTGAAGCTCAGAATTAAGCAGGATTTTCTCGAGCTCGCTCATCTTCTGAACAAATGACACGGCCACTGTTTCTGCAAGCACCCAAGAAGCTTCTCAATATTACTGAATTTGGTTCCATAGGCATATTCTTGATGACTTGATAAGCTTCTTCAATTAGACCAGCTCTTTCCAGCATATCCACTATGCATCCACAATGTTCAACTCCCGGCCTAATTTCATACACTCTAACCATCTATCAAAATACCATCGACCCTCTTCCACAAGACCCAAGTGGCTACATGCCGACAATATTGCAGCAAATAACGTGCTATCCAGTCTTGGCCCATTCTGTTGCATCTCATTGAAAAAGGCAATAGCCTTCTTCCTGAGGCCATGATCCACAAGGGCGGAGATCATGACTGTCCAATACTGCAAATTCTTCTCACGCATCGAGTGATAAAAAACCCTTAACCCTTTCTCAACATGCCCACATTTGGAGTACATCTAAAGCTAGGCAGTCCCAAGAGCCGCATCAATTGCAGTGGAGTTGGTAGTAATATAGCTATGAATGGATTTCCCCGCATCAATATTGAGCATTTTCGTGCAGGCACAATGTACGCTCACTAACATCACAAAATTTGGCCCTTCCTTAGCACTCATCATATCTCGGAACGCTTCAAAGCTTCCAAAGGTACCTTGCAAGCCACATAACCGGCAATCCTAGCGCTGCAAGAAACAACATCTCTCGCAGGCATTTGGTCGAACATCTTCCGCGCAAGTCCCATCAAATCACAACCTCCATACATCCCCATAAGGACATGCGATATATACCGATCCGATTCCAAACCTACTTTTAAAATGAGGGAATGTAAGGATCCGCTGAAGCGATCATCGAAGATGGAGCGCAAGCCTTGCAGACAAAAGGGTATGTGAAGTTATACGGTTCTTAAAAGGTAAATGAAGAGCTTCAAAGATTCGAGTGGTACAGAAGGCTCTGAACAAAAAGTGGTGGAGCAATGGAGACGTGAGAGAGAACCCATTTGAGCGTAATTGAGGAAATTGCTGGAATTGGAAGAAGCTAAGGTGGAGATGAAGTGTGGGTCCCGATCGAGAGCGGTTTTGATGATGAGACTGAGAGCATGGAGTTGGGAAAGAAGAAGAAAAGTTGTGGCAGTGGTACTGGTGTAATTTGATTGTTGGATTTGAAATTGGATTTGGATTTGGCGGGAAATCATGGTGCGGGTGCGCCAGTGAATAGAATTTAAACACCTTCTTTTATCAAAGGCAAACGGTCATGATCATTATTTTGCTAGTCAATGGTGATCATGATTATCATTGCACATTTTAATCTGTCACACAAACTCATGCTACTATGATTTACCATAATTTTTTTTAACGTGGATCAATTTGTGTCATATTTCAAAAGACTATCTAATTAAATACCACAAATAAATATGATAATTAAACTCAAAAGACTAATATATTTTTAGTGACAATCAAAAAATTATCTTATTTTCATAGAATTTAATTTGGACTTTGAAACTATATTTTGATACTATAAATTATAGTATGATATTATAATGTGGTATTTTTTGTAATTATTTTTTCAATCAAATAAATCTCTCTAAACTTTATTTTCATGACATACGTATAAAAAGCCTAAAAATGACATACTTTTTCCAAGTTGTTTTCTCTTTATTTATATTTTTTAACTGCCCATTCCGAGCAAATTTGGTGCCTTCTCATGGATCATTGTTTAAACTTTAATATTAATTACAAAAATTCCCCTTAAATTATACCTATTGTAACATTTTACATCATGAATTTCAAAACATAACATCTGTTCTTCCTAAAATATAAAGTTTTAACAAAAATAGTCTTTCTGTTGACTGATTATTAACAAATGATTATAAAATTAAGAGTATCTTAGTAATTTTAGTTATAAAGATAACCATAAAAATTAAAACTATGACTATAGTCTTTATTAATAATTAAAAACAAAAAAAAAATTAAAACTATTATAACATTTGGAATACTTTTTTAATATATCAAAATTTTCTTCAAAATTGAATAAAAGTTTAAAGAAACTTTTTGTATGTCAAAAAAAAAAAAGATCCAAATAGTAATGTATTTTTAATTTATTTTTTTTTTTGTTTTTAATCATCAATAATAAAGACTTTTTTTTTAGTCTTAATTTTTTGTTATTTTTATCTAGAATTACTAAAATACCACTAATTTTAAAATTATTTGTCAATTTATCGTTAAAATTCTAACAAAAGAACTTTTTTTAGAGAATATATATTATGTTTTAAAGTTTAAAAGGTAGTGTTACAAAGGTTGTAGTTCAAAGAATTTTTTGTGATTAATCTTAAACTTTAAAATGAATGTTGACGTGGCACAGCGTTTTTTTTTTCTTTTTTACATTTTTTTGATGCAATTTGCTTTGTGTTACTAACCTTGCCTTCCTAAGAACTAAATATGATTTTTTTTTTTCGCCAGTTGCTTAACATTCCGATTTCATGGAATTTTCATAAATATTACATTTTAAAATTTATAAGATGTTTAACAATTTTGATTAAAACCATAATTATGATTACAAATAATGTAAAGTTCTTACATGCTACAATATTTAAATTATAATTATAGTTCCAACCACATTTCTTAAACATCTTATTACTTTTTATAAATACCACATATATTTATTTGTAACATAATTTAACATATAATATAAATGATAGTATGACATAACATGTAATAAAGATAGTCCTAATGCCATCTCTGGCCAAAAAAAAAACTCTTAATTTGAGCCTCTTAAAATACATGATAGACATTTGTGGTCAATGAAGTGCTGAACGGCGAGATAAAACGTCTGAAAAAAGCTTTGGTGATATATTAGTAAAAAACAAAATGTCTCAAGTGTTTTAACCCAAAAAAAATCAAAATCAAAATCAAAATAATGGCCATAATAAATTACCCAACTTCAAAAGGCATTTAAAATCTTAGAGATTCAGCCTCAGGGTCTACCAATAAAATCACCTCGAGGCCTTGGCGCGTTTAGTTGATTGTTCCAGCATTGTCATGTGGATCAGAGAACCCCCAAAAACATTTCAACTGCAAATTCTGTATGAAATATTTTGTTCCGAACCTGCTACAAAGGATGTCTCTGGACAAGCAATATGTCCTTCCATGCTTCATAAAACATCCACGTTATGCCCGAGGACGGCATGACCTTTAAACAGCTTGCACCCCACCCTCGGTAGAGTCCCAAAAGACCTTGCTCCCGAACAACTTCTGAAAGTGCCGCAGCCATGTGCGGCGGACACTTTCCTTGCAAAGCTCCCACCATCAGTCGTTTCCTAGCCACCTCTAGCGGAAAGCTGATCGTACTAGCTGTCAGACCTGCCCATGTGTCAGTAGAAAGAACTCTCATTAGCCAAAAAGAAGTAACAAATTTACTATAATGAATTCATTCAATCTCTAAAGAAAGGAATTACGACTAGGAGAGAACACTTTCAGTGATCCCGCAATAGAGTTGACAAGCAGTACATAGTGCTTCAAAAACTCACGGGAAGAACGATCTTTCCCCTCTAGAAAAAAGAATTATTTCAACTTCTGCTGTTTGTGGCATAACCGAAGCAGAGGCTACCTACCTGAACAGCTGAACCCGACTGACCAAATGTGACAGACTAACTACCTGAACGGCTGAACCCGACCAACCAAACGTGACAGTTTGGTGCCGCATCACAAACTGAAGCTGTCAAATTCAAAAACCGAATGACCAACTTTTGGTTTTAGATTCTAGGGGTTTGGTCCAAAAAAACCAACTTAACCGAACCAGGAACACGCTTAATTTTAACGGAAACTACTATTTTCAATTTGGTCAATCTCATAAGATGATCCTCAAGGATTTGCAACGGACCAAAAAAAAATATTGCAAAAAAAAAAACCAAAAAATAAAAAATAAAAACCACCCGTGCTTTCATTGAATCTCTTTACACGAGATCGTATCCAACGCAGATCCTAAAATTCTGATGAACGGTAAGTAAACTGTCATACCTAGATTTGGAAACCTCCAACGAATTCATAACTAGTTAACAATTTATGTAATACCTCCACTTGATGAACCATAACTTGAAAATTAGTATCCATACGTGCAGAAATACCACAAAAAATGGATACAAAAACTGACAAGGCCCCGGTTCCTCCTGTGTGTTTCACTTGCTGGGAAGAATAAAGGCAGAGAACAGCAGCGAGGTTTAGTGGCTGCGATGAAATTGTGTTTTTAGTGGCAGTGCTTTATTCTTTTGTTTCTGTGAGACTATATTTATTTCTCTCATCTAGCTTCTTTCCTATTTTCCTTCCCTCTCTCCCAACACAACCTAAGAGACAGTAGACTTGTCTCGAAAGCACGCAAACATTTTGGTCTTATTTACACTTTCGATTAAGTAAGGTTTATGAAGTTTCTTTATAAAAAATGCATGATTTGTTAGTTTTTGAAGAAATTTATCAGATTCATAACCTTTACATATCCATGATACCAAGAAAACAAGTGGTCAAACAAACTTAAGTGCAGGTTTTAGACGTTAGAGAATCTTGAAAGTACGTGTATATATCATACTTGTGTTTCCATTCCTAAAATTAGAAGCTGAAGTGTTTCATTTCTCAAAGTTCTCACCAGCAAGGGCTCCAATGAAGAGCAATTCTGGACGGTTAAGAGATTCCTTATTTTTTGATTGGCAGTAAGATTTCTTCATCGTCTCGTACATAAAATAATAACATGTGCTGTAGGGAAGCATTCCTATTAGCGTTGGCGAAAGGCCAGCATAGAAAGCACCAATTCCACCATCCTTATAAGTCTTGCTGATTGCGATGCTTAAACTAGGATATGCCTCGGGACTAACAGTCAACCGATCCTGTTCACGAAATTAAAAGGAAAACCTTCATTTCTGGAGCAAAAATACCATATAGTAGAAAAACATTCTACACTGAGCATCACGAAGAGGAACAAAGTCAAGACACTGTATTTGAAGTAATATTTTAGTTTCCTAAAAAAGCACATATAAAAGAAAAATTAAAGGAAACCAGAGAACTTGAATATCATAACAAAATATTATAACAGAGAATGGATGAATTTGAAGCATCTGTGAGAAAGAAATACAAGACGACTTGATTCCAGAGATTTTTGTCCATGTGGGGAGCCCCATAACCCCATGCACTAATAATACCTTTAAAACTTCAAGGGGGTGACACACAATCGTGCCAGCAACTCCAGCAGCAGCACCAGCCACAGCAACTGGAGAAATCCAAGAGAGAGGTAAGTCCAAACTGAAATTACCGATTTGCAACTTTGGACCATCACCCTGCTTCCACTTCTCTTGTGCTGACGTCATTGCTCGTTTCATGCACTCAAATGTTCCAAGTTCAATTGCCTGTGTGGGGATTATACGGAGCATATTGATTGCATTGCCGGCCCAAAGTCCTGTCCAACCCTGCTGCTCAATGACTTCAAGGACACTACCACTGATGTTTTTGGATCCAACACCAACAATCATTCTAGTCCTGCGCACATCATCATGTGTTACCTTGATTTAAAAAATTGCCTGAGATGTATGGCAGATGTTCACGATAAAAAAACTGGAGAAGAAATGGCAGTTTAGGTTAATTATATTGCTTTAAAAAGAAAAATAGAAAAGAAAAAGGCACATAATTATTATCTTTGACAATCAAAGAAGACAATCTAGCTTTCTCTGAATTGCCTACTACCTTTGGGAACCTTGTTGTCTCCATATTTATTAATAAACAAAATGCAAAGCCAAATATGTGCACTTTATCCCCCTGACTATTAAATGAGCTTTAGAAGTTGGCCAAACCAGAATTTCAGGGCGACTATACTCATTTGTCCAGCATCGTAAAGTAATATTTCCATCCAAGCACAAATCAATTCATATACCACTTTTTAGTAAGATGATGAATGAAAAAATCTGATAAATCAAGAAAGTCAACCTGATGGTCTCAAGCGGTGCAAGAACAGCTTTTGTCATTGCCCCTGCTAAAGCCCCACTAAGAAACTCAGCAACTTCTCTTGTTCTCAAAAACTCCTGTAGGACGTCAAGTCACATCTTAGTGGCATCATCAGTAGAATATTATGCTATTTGTTCTTTTTTTTTTTCGTTTCTTCATTCTATGAAACATATGCCAAAAATCCAAAACTACCCAAATAAATTTATGCATCCAAATTGTGGTAATACAAAATAATCAAGAAAGCCTTATAGCACCCAAAACTCAACGACAGAGCACAGCATAAGTTAGTTCTCCCAACTTTTTGGTAAAACATTGTAGCATAGTTAGAACCAACTTTTTGTCAAAACCAACTTCATTCAAAACATTGTAGCATGTGAGAGCTTTACAATGTAGCAACTTTTACTTTTTATTATAGCATTTGAGAGCTTTACACTATTTGGTAACCAAAAAATTGATTCTAACCATCCTTGCCAAAAACCCAATAAAATTTCAAAGAAATATAATGATAGACTAGATAGATTTTGAAAATGTAAAACTACCATTTTTTATAGCCTTGCACACGCAGCTAGCTTTATCATTTTAACTTCTTCAAAGGGGGAGAAAAGTATAGGTGTAATTGATTCTTTGATGATTATTTTTGCAAATAACAAAAACATGTAAACTGTTAATAACAAAGACATATTTTGAACACACGCGCGCGCACACACACACCAAAAAAAAAAAGGGTAAGAAAAGCATGGGATCAAAACTCCACGATAAACTAGTTTTATGACGATGAAAAGGAGAGAGACTTAGAAAGCCATGCAAAATCATAGAGACAAAGATCTATTTACTTAGCTGATCACAGATAATTAGTAACTTGTGTTTGGAAGTCATTCTAAGTGTTCTCTTGTTGTTATCATTATGTCAAAAAGAAAAATTTCCATACAACATCTTGTATCTTCAAGATTGAGATAATTTGATTCGAATTATGTTCAACTGAGGTGATTTCTTCTTATGAGACAATAATAAAATGTGTTAGTTTAGTTTTTGAGAGAATAAGTAGAAGAGAGAAAAATAAAATGAAAATGGTTAACAAACACAGAGCAGCTGCTTGTGTCATTCTTTTCCAGCTAGAAGCATGAGGAATTAAAAGGTCAACATAATACCAAGGCATATTGATTCAAGAATTATCTACTTAGAGTCAATCACAAAATAAATAAGACACAGAAATCATGTAAAATTAACAACCAAGAAGAAGAGAAAGCAGCAGAAAATGACAGACAACAAGTATTATCAACTAAAAGCAGGATGTATGTATCTCTAAATAAAGATATTTTGTTTTCCACTTACCTGCTAAGGAAAAAGATCAGTGTTTCGGAAAACAATCCTCACAACTTGATATAGGATCAAAAAGCACAGCAAGGGTGATTTTACCAACTTGCATCACAATTTTCTTTGCAGCCAAACACAAAAAATCCCAGCTTAATACTTCATTCTCTTTAAACATGTTCGTGAAAAAAAGAAAAAAGATTATTCTAATTTTGGGAAATAAAGACAAGTTATCTCTTCTTCTTTTTTTTTTTTTTTTTTGCCCCTGGGCAAACAAACAAAGACAAAGTGACCATACATACAGAGAAAGAACAAAAAGGACCCCAACTTTCAAACCTCAACAAGGGATATCAAAAGGTCAATATTCGGAATTTCACAAGGGACAAAAAAACAAATTAAAGCACACTCTATGATCTTCACAGTGACAAGCAGTAGAACAAAATTCCAACTTAAAAAATAAAATTAAAAGAAAAGGTAAAAGGCACCTTGACAACATCTTTCTAAGATTAATCTTCCATGAAACTAACATTGTAAATTTAAGAACTATAGCATGTATGTAAGAGTTTTATACTATAGCAACTTTTTGCTTTTTAATGTAGCTATTAAGAACTTTACACTGTTTATAATTGTAACTGATGGGACAGAACTGAAGATAAAAACACCCTTTTAAGAGATTAGGGGGAAAAAAGTTCTTTTTTCTTTGTGTTTCTCCTTCACGCCTCACGGAGCTCCACTTTCTCAACAAACAAACAAACAAACATAGACAAAAAGGTCCATTATTCTACATTATTAGGCTCTTCACAAAAATGGGTTTTTCTGTTTTTTTTTTTTTTTTTTTTTCCTTCTTCTCATAATTCACAAGTAACAAAACAGATTAAAAGTTCTCTACGCTCTTCACCTATTTTTTCCCCCTTTCTACGCAACCAAACAGACAACCAGCAGAGCAAAATTTGTCTCATAAAAATATTAACAAAAAAATAACAATTAACCATAAGGGACTTACTCCAAAAGCACGGCCAAAATCTGGGGTTTGCAATCGGAGCTCAAAAGGTGGAGAAATGGGCTTGTCGAGGTCAAGATCTTTGGAAAGAAGCATAGTGGTGGTGGCCCCATAAACGTCTCCAAAAACCCCATTACTCAACTTCTTTTTCTTCATCACCTGTGATTCAAACGCCATTAAAACAACACAAACAAAAACCAAGCTCTGTTATTTACATGGTGCACGAACATAAATATAACGTGTTATATATATATATATTTAGACAAGAAAATGTGCAGAATAAAAAGAGCGAAAAAAAGAAAAGGGGTTTTGGAATTGACATGCCTCAGAGAAAGAGAGGGATGGGGGTTTTGGAGACATTTGATTTGGAGGGCAGATTTTGTTTTCCTCTCTTTTGTTTTGGGGTTGTAGTTCTTGTAAGATAGAATGAAAAAGAAAAAAAAATGTTTTTCCCGTGTTTTTTTTTTTTTTTTTCCTTCTCAAAGTTGAAGGCAAGCCATGACTTGAAGTTGTTTGTGAGGTTTTTCTTTGGGTTCGTTCGGCGCCTTCACAGGTTCAGGAAAAGGGTGGCATCAAAAGGAAAAGGATGTGAAAGTTTCCAACCCTCGGGACTGCAAAATTATTTTATTTTTCAATTGAAAAAAAAAATTCTCAAAAAAATAACTTATATTTTTAAAAAACATAAAAAATCACATTTAATACTCTATTTCTTTCTTTTTTTCATAGTATAAAATATCTATCTTGACGATTTTGAAAATGTAATTTTTCTAAAAGGTGTTCAACAAACCGATTAAAACTGAAAATTTTAGCTTAAAACCGTAACATGTGAGAGTTTTACTCTATAATAATTTTTTGGTTTTTTTTATTGTAACTGCTAAAAATTTTACAATCGAATGACTTAACAAACTCCTCATAGGAAAAAACTATAAAACTCATTTGGATACCTTAAAATGTAATTTTGACTCATTGAAATTTTTTTTTAAACGTCAAAACCACGGTTTCATTAATTAACAAAACTAATAATTTTTAAAAGTCTAATTTTTTATTTGGATACTATTTTTTCCCTAAATTTTAATGTTTTCAAATATTTTCAAAAAGTACTTTTGAAATTATTTTGAAGTTATTAATTTTTTAAATTAGTGAGAAGTGCCAATGTTGGCTAGGCCGGGCGAGCCAAAAGAAAAAATGGGTTAGGTTGATTCGAGGAATGATAAGCCTAGGCCAGTCCCAAGTCGCATTATCTTAAAGCGAGCCTGGTTGGATTGAACCAATCCACAATGTACACAAAAAATATTTAATAAATAAATAAATTTTGTCATGTGGGGTCTTTAGAGGAGCCAAAGATTTAGGCTTAGCCAAGTACCGAGCTATAAAGCGGATCCAAATTGACAACTCTAATTGTAGTTGGGACATTATACGCCTTAAAAACCCACTTTAGAATATTAATGTTACTTTAAAAAAAAAGGTCAAGGTACCTTTTCAATGTAAGAAAAACGAAAGATGCGAAAGTGACTTTTTCAAATAAATAGAGTATCAAGTATTTCTTATTTTGAAAACTTACAAAAAAAAGTATTAGTTATTTTTTTAATTTTAGCTAAAAATTGCAAATCAATTTTTTTTCTTTTTCTTAATTTAATTTTAGATGGTAAAATTTAAACTTTACACAAGAACCTTGTGGTAGAGTAGGATGTAAAATTGTTTCTAAGAGATACTTGTAATCACTATTTCTTATTAACTGCTTGAAATGCACACCCTTGAACAACTTTTCTCTCATATTAAACAAAATTGACTTATTTTTGAAGCACTAAACCTTAATAATAATAATAATAATAATAAAGAAAAAAAACCTTTATTGTTTAGGGCGGGTGGTGGTGCTACAACGGGCGAGGAGATTGGTGGCGTGGCGTCATGCGGTAATGATGGTTAGCTCAAGGACGCGGCCTTTGCTCTGCCGTGGGGAGAATTAGATTGTCTCCATATACATGGCTTGTTTTGAGATACCCCATGCTTTTACCTTAAAACAACAGAAGGAAAAAAAAAAAACATAAGTTATGATTTTTTAAATATTGTTTATATATTATATGAAAACGAGCTTTTTTATTTCAGAAAAAACATATTATAAACTTGTTCGGTTTAATAAGTCAAAAACTTTTATTATTATGAAAAATAAAGTAATACAAAAATTTGGATAGAGTTCTTAGTTAATCATTCACAAATAAAATGTTAAAAATATGAGTGAAAAAGCTTTTCATAAACACTAAACAGACCGTTTATTTTAAAAGTATTTATAAAAGTTAAAAGCTCAATTAATTTATCTACTAAAATATGTTCAAAAATAATTTTGCAAAAAGCTTATTTTAACTCATGGTAAATGGGATCATGCTAATATTGTGAACATGCACATTCATATTTTTTTTAAAACAAATTTACGTAGATATTTCTTAGGGTAACAGTTTGTACGAGGATTGGTCTGACAAAACTCAAAACAACACAAACTTAGGAAAACACACAAGTCAATGCACGATGACACATTTTTATCATTAAAAATGGTGTAGCTCCATCACTTTGTTAATAAACACAGTCTGTGCATGCCCTGACCAACAAGGTTGGAGAGTACAATCTGGTGAGCCACAGGCTTAAGATTTTTTTTTTTTTTTTTTTTTGACAATTTTTCAATTGAAAGCCAAAAAAAAAAAATGCATGCCATGTCCATAGCTGCAAGGAATTTTAACTAAATATAACGGTATCAAAACATGCATTATAAAAAAGGGTTATCATTAAAAAAAACTTTGCTCTTTTTAATTCTTTTGATGTGGTGTTTTATATTATAAAATTTGTTTGTTGTTTGCGTGAATTACCGGCACTTCATCCAAGATATTCTATGGAGTTGGTATTAATAAAAATCCAAAAAGGAGTAAATACAGCCAAAGTCAAAATATTAAGTGGCAGTTCCAACTTTTAGGTCATGGTCGCAATAGAAAGATGTTTTTTTCTTTTTTTTCTTTTTCTTTTAAATATTGGTAGAAAGAGTTTTCTTTCTTTTTTTTTTGGCTACTGAATACAGGTAGTAGGTGTTGAAGGGCCTTCTTCTTGTCCCATTTCTTTCTTCCTTCTTAGCAAAAAAACTCCCATTTATTTACTTTATATATATATATATACACACACATGCATATGTATATATATATATATATATATATATGTGTGTGTGTATCGCTAGAGAGGGCCCATTTCTTTTTTGTCCAAAACTACTTCTGAATGGTCCCCTACTCATGTATGAAATGGAATATCCCCAGAAAAGCAAAAAAGAAAAAAAGCTCAACGACGTGGGCTTTGTGGGTCACTGACTAAGACCCAGAACACTGATATTTCGTTTTCTATGTCATTTCATTTTCATCAAAAATTCTCAAAAATTCTTTATAATCATTATTCAATAGAAGTAAAATAAATAAATATATAATACAATGTCTAATTCCACTTTTGAATTTTTTGTTGACTCGTCGGCGGTCAACTTAGTTGGAAATCCAGTCTCATTTATTAACATAAACGCATTTGAAAACACCACTGATTTTTTTGTTTTCTTTTGTAACTGTCAAGTCAAATTCTTCTAATAACTCATGGTAAGAGCCCACCATCATAATAGTGCATTTGTTCAAAATAATAATTTTTTAAAAAATTTATGTAATTATTTGTGATAATTATAATATTACCGATAATTGTTGTCTTTTATTAAAAGCAGTGATATTGTCAAAATATATTTTTATTCGTGATAATAAAACTTTTCCTTAGTTAGTAGTTTTTGTTGATTAGCAAAACAAAGTAATAGTTTTGTTGACTGAGTGTTCGTTTAGTATATAGGTTCAAAATGGTGTGTTTTTAAATTTTGTAGTTTTAAACTAATAGTTTTAAACCTAAGTGGATTAAATTATAGTTTTGAACTAAAGTTTGAAATGTAGGTTTAAGTGAGGATAAAATATATTTACATGTTGGTGTTTAAAAAACTATAGTTTATAAAGAAAAACGAGAATTAGATGTAAAAAATCTTCAAAAAAAAATTAAACTTAAGAGAGGATCAAGTTTTCAAAACTGGCCGTTTTGTCCATTTTGAACATCCTCATCGTTTTGAATGTTTGAAAGTTGCAACTATCAAACGCCTATTCTTATGGGCCTATAGGTTCAAAATCACTTTAAATGAACTATACACACAAACCAAACAACATATAAAACCTTTATTTTATTTTTTTATAGGGATAAAAATGTTTTTTTTATGGAAAAGTAATGCTTATAATCTCTTTTTTTTTTTTTACAATTTTTTCAAATAAATTATGAAAAAAAATAAGGCGAGGGGTTTTTCTTTTGGAAATTAAAAATAATGTTGAGGAAGGAAATTTTGGAAATGCAATGGAGAATTAATCATCCGAATATTAAACCCAAATTGAGGTTAATAAAACGGAAACTGCAATGAAAGAAAGGAAATTGACGTCACTTTATGATCTTATCCTGAAATAAATGATAAAGTTTCCTACATGTGTGTTTGTCTTCGCCAATCTTATTATTTTTTTATTATCAAGTAAAGAGAATTAATTTCACTTTTGACTCCTGATTATGCAACTTGTCCCATTTGAACCTGAAAGTTTAAAGCATAACAAATCACACCCTTAATTATTTAACATGTCCCATTTTAGCCATTCTATTATCAAATCCTTAAATATTAATAGAATTTAGCCAATAATTTTACTTTTAGCTCTTAAACTATGTAACTAGTCCCATTTTGACCCTTAAACTCTAAACTATAACAAATCACAACTTTGAGCTATGAAATTTATCCCACTTTGACCCTTTTACTACTAAATATATTAAATATTAACGGATTGAAGCAAATGATTATTTTGACTTTTTGGCTCTATTTGTATTTTCAACATGCATTTTGACGTTAAAATATCTAAATTTTGTTTATCCATTATATAAATTTTATTATTTTTCTTCTTTTTTTTATAATTTTGTTGATAAAAGTTTACTTTTTATTTTTGCTTAAGAAGTTTTATTAAATTTTCTGCCTCATATGATTTAAAATGAATTAAAATAAAAAAAATATGAAAAAAAATAAGAAAAAACACTTGGATATATAAATACCTAATAACAACAACACATAAATACTACAATATAACCTACATGTTATTTTCATGACTAAATTTTGGGTTGAAAATTATGTAAATGACATATTAATGAATACTTCACTTAATTGAACTCAACAATCACTAAAAAGAACCTCAAAATTTATCTTAATTTTAAGCCAAGAAAAATACACATTTGTTTAAATTCTCTATATATGGTTTGATATATGTGAAATTCAATTAGAAGAGATTTAATCTCGACTGTCAATTTATAAGTAATTGATCAGATACATATATATGTAGCTTAAATCGTCAATATTTAACACATTTAGTAATTAAATTACAAAAACAAAACAAGTTTCATAGTCTTAGGGTATAATTTATTATAGTTTAAAATTTAGGGGTCAAAATGGGATAAGTTGAGTAGTTTAAAAGGCAAAAGTAAACTATTAGCTCAATTCTGATAATATTTAATGGATTTAGTAACAAAATGGCCAAAATGAGACACGTTGAATGGTTTAGGGGTGTGATTTTTTATATTTTAAAGTTCTGAGACTAAAATAGAACAAGCTGCATAGTTCAAGAGCCAAAAGTAAAATTAACCCAAACAAAAAAGGATAAATTACACTGAAATTCCTTGTGTTTTGTTCAAATAAAAATATACTCCTTGAACCATAACTAATTACACTGTCACCCCCTAATGTTTTGAAAAAATTGCACAGAAATCTCCTATGTTAGTAAACCGTGAGGGTTGACCATGAGTTAGTTGTTAATTTTATTCAAAATATCAAAAATTCCCTCTATTTATTACAAAAAGTTTTTAGGTATTTTATGTGGCTAGAAATGATGATTTTGGCTTTGTTTGACATTTAAAATGAGTTTAAATATTTGTACACACTTATAGCTATAAATTTATTCTAATAGAATATTTTTCCTCTTTTTTCTCCAAAGATAATAATTATGTCAAAGAAAGATAAAGTAGAAAAATTAAAACTTACATAGTCCAAAAAAGTCCACAATTAATTCCCCAAAGTGATTACAACCACACAAACTAATTAAAAGCACACTTTAATCTCAACAAAATGAAACAAATTAATTACAACAAAACCAAGACTAACTAATTCCAACAAAGAATAATTCAATTATAAAATGGTTTTGTTATCATAAAACTAACTGATTCCAACAAACTAAAAAAATCTTACTCTCCCTTAATACACTATTTTTTTATAAAAAATTATAATTGTTAGACATAATGCCCTAAGGAGTAAAATATTGTAATAAGTTTTTGGAGACATTTTGTCAATAAAGAGTTTATTTATTATTTACATACCAAATGTTGTCCTTTTTGTTTTCATTTCTGTTGAACGTATAATAAGCAAAGAAAAATCTGAGACTATCAGTCTAAACCTTCAAGAATCATACATATAATGGACAAATTATACAGAAGATATGAATCTTAAAGGTGATGGTCTAAATCATAAGATCTACAATCAAGGGAGTAAAGTTTGGTGCTTTATTCATGTTAACATTGTTATGTTGTCTATATCCCTAACGAGAGATGACTTGTCTTGGTCATCAGAGTGGGACTCCATGAATAGAAATATTGGTGCATTGTCGTTGGTGACGATGTATTAGATTGGGATAAAAGTTGAATTGATTTAGTTAATAATTCTGTTTGTTTAAATCAATTCACTTTAGGCAATTATATGTGTTGTGTCTTAATATTGAAATGACTAATGGGCCTGTATTCTTAACTTACATATATTGATGTACCAAAAGACGATATCTTGATTTAATGATGGTACATATATTGATACGTTGGAGGCATGACTCTTGATTAACATAGACTCGTTATTCATAGATATGGAATTCATAGCTCTTTTGTAGAGTTAACGATATTCTCTTATATATATTATCCTGTAATTTAAGGACTAGTGCGCTCAATTATTAGCTACATAAGTGTAATCGAATGGTATAATATCTATAGATAGTAAGTATTCCAATGATGAGATAATGAAACATAAGATAAAATTGATGAGATAATGAAACATAAGATAAAAATAATTGAAAAAGCAAAACTGTTGGAATTAAATATGAAAACGCAGCGGAAGAAGCCGATTGTTGACAAACAAAGGTTTTCTAAAAACTTTGTTTATTAGGAATAGATATATCATTTTAATTAATAATAAAAAGCTTTGAGAATTTTTACAAACTTTTTGAAGACGATCAGGGTATCCTAGTTTTCCTTTTTGATACCACGATCTTCCAAGCCAGGCCTCTACACTAATGGAAAGACAAGTGGGTGTCAAACTGCAAGAATGAATTAACCTCACACTTTTCTGAATCTACTATATACTCAACACATGAGATAGCAAACCTATTTTTTGGGAAAAAGAACTCTCAGTTTTTCTCTCTGAGTATTTTATAAAAAGTTATGTTAAAAAGATTGATAGATAGTTGAAATAACTATTATCTCTATCTTTTTATATCAAAACAGTTTGTTATTTTTAATTAATTTTAACTTTTTTCAAATTTAAAAAAACTACCATATCAGATATATAAAAAAAAGATATATTCCAATACCTTATCTTCTTTTTTTTAATTGAATTTGAATCACTTACGTAATTCTAGATATATATATATATATATATAACTATACGTTTAAAAATAAAAGAATCACGTACTGATTCATTCATGTATATATATGTATAAATCTTTAACGTGATTTAAAAGAAATATTCGTTTATATATATATATATATATATATATATAATATAAGTAAACTTACGAAAATCACGTTGAACGTGATTTTTGAATATATATAATATAATTAAATCTTATATATTTAATTTCAAAAATAAATCATATTTATTTAAGAATAGATTTTAAATTAATTAATAATTTAATTTGGTGCCCATGTTAGAAAAAACAAAATGTGGTCCCACCACATATGTGTCATACAAAATTAAAAATTATATATATATATATATATATATATTTGGTGGACAACGGGGTCTGAATCCAGACCCAAAAAGAAATAGACAAAAACAATTAAGAAAAACTAAAGCCTACATATTCTGGGGTAGAGACTCCCATTAAGAAAAACTAAAGCCTACAGTTAATTCATAATCTTATTATGAATGAACGCTTTACTATTCAAACCTCGAATCATCACTCAAGAGAACTATTTTTTTCACTTCCATAGAGAAGGAATGGATTCCATATCCGTATAATATTATTCCTAGCCATTTATTCCATTATGTTTCTAAGATGCTAAGTTACGATCTGTATTTATACAAATCTAACCATGCAAGTCAAAAAACATAATGTTATAAACATGAGACTAATAAATACTCAGGATCAAGACAATCATATATATGATCATCATAGTGATAAATTTAAATGCTCTACTTGTAATAGACGATTATTAGAGATTCATAATTTGAAGCAAAAAAAGCAATTAGGTAAACCCATAAAGGCATTTCGATTAGATCGAGGTGAAGAATGCCTCTTTAATGAGTTCTTGGGACACTTATTAGATAATAGAATTCTATCCAATTTGATTGCGTCGGGCACTCCGTAGCATAATGACATAGCTGAGAGAAGAAATAAGATTTTATTGGACATGGTTGGTTCATGATGAGTTATTCGACGTTGTCTTTATTCTTTTAGGGATATGCACTATAAATCGCATGTTATTTTTTAAACAATGTGTCTTCAAAATCGGTTCCTAAAACTCTTCACAAGTTATAGACGGGTAGGAAAACATCCTTAAACTATATTCACATATAGGAATGTCTGGCTCATGTCCTATGTAAGGAAGCAAACAAGTTGGAAGCACGTTTGGAAGTTTACTTGTTTGTAAGATATTCAAAAGGGACTAAAGGGGGTTATTTCTATAACCTGAAAGAAAATAAAGTTGTAGTTTCAACAAATACAACATTCCTTGAGGAAAGTTACATGAGCAACTTTAAAATTCAAAGTAAAGTGGTACTTGAGGAGTTAGCGAGTGATTCGATCACTTTGGGGTTTTAGTTGAAACCAATCCAATCAATGTAGAAAAACCAACCAAATAACAACCTAGGGAGCTTGGGCGTAGTGGGAGGATCATGCGTCAACCCGAAAAGTATATGTTCAATGGTAAAGCCTACTTGGCTGAACCAGTTGAACATGACAGAGATTCTTATACTTATATAGAGGCTATAGAGAATGTTGATTCAAAGCTCTAGACAGAAGTTATGAATACTGAAATGAAGTCTATGGAGACTAATCAAGTCTAGAAACTTATGGATCTTCCCGAAAGGGTAAAATCCATATGGTGTAAATGTATTTACAAGAGAGCAGATGGGAAAGTCGAAACCTATAAGGCTAGACTAGTAGCTAAGGGATATACGCAAAAAGGAAGGAATTGATTACTAGGAAACCTTTTCATTGGTAACCATGCTTAAATCCATCTGCATTCTGTTGTTCGTAGCTGTCGCTCTTGACTATGAGATTTGGCAAATGGATACCAAGATGGCTTTTTTGAATGGCTATCTTGATTAGTCCATATATAAGGTATAGCTATACTGGTTCAAGGCTAAGGGTCAAGAGAACAAGGTCTGTAGGCTGCTAAAATCTATTTATGGACTTAACAGGCTTCCCGTTCTTAGAGCATAAGAATTGAACAAGTGACCAAGACTTATAGGTTCAAACAAAACATGGACGAATCAAGTGTTTACAAACACGTTAATGATGAGAAGATGGTTTTTCTATTGCTCTATGTAGATGATATTATGCTTATTGGCAATGACGTTGGGGTGTTGTCATTGGTCAAATTATAGTTGACTAAGTAGTTTGACATGAAGGACTTGGGTGAAGCTAATTATGTTCTAGGTATCCAAATCTTTTGGGATAGGAAGAACAAAATAATAGCTTTATCTCAAACTGCATACATAGATAAAATCCTTGAGAAGTATGCAGTGTAGAATTCTAAGAAAGGTAGGCAACCATCTAAGTCTAGAATTACTCTTTCTAGGAATGACTCTCCAAAGTCTGATGAAGAAAGAGAATATATGAAAAAGGTGCCTTATGCTTCGGTAGTAGGTAGTCTTATGTATGCAATGCTTTCTACACAACTGGACATTTGTTACGAGGTCAAAATAGTAAGTCGATTTCAATCGGATCTAGGACCAAACCATTGGGTTGCGGTCAAGCATATTTTTAAGTACCTAAGAAGGACTAGAGGTTATATGCGAGTGTATTTGGGTAAGGATCTACACCTTTTGGATACACTGATTCAAATTTCTAATCCTGTTTGGATTCGAGAATATCGACTTATGGTTCTGTATTTACTTTGGGTAGAGACGCCATTGTTTGGAGAAGTGTCAACCAAGCACGATGAAGGCCGAGTATGTGGTAGCTAATGATGCTTTAAAAGAAGCAAGTTCCTTAGGGATCTTAAGGTAGTTCTTGCTATAGATAAAGTGATATCATTGTATTGTGATAACACTACAGTGATAGCGAATGCTAAGGAACCAAGATTTCACAAGAAGAGTATGCACATTCATCGAAAGTATCGTGTAATAAAGGACTTCATTGAGGCTAGGTATGTTGCAGTATGCAAGATCGCGTCTGAGGACAATATAGCTGATCTTTTCACGAAGACACTAACTATGAGAGTTTTCGAGAAGCATGTAGAGGCTATGGGGATGCGAGATATGTCATATTTACTCATTTAGTGCAAGTAGGATATTCTTAGACATAGTGTCCTAAGGAACAAAATGTTGTAATAAGTTTTTAGAGACAATTTTTGATAAAGAGTTTGTTTATTATTCACATACCAAATGTTTTCCTCTTTATATTCATTTTTGTTGAATGTATGATGAGCAAATAAAAGTTTGAGACGGTCAATCTAAACTTTTAAGATTGTGCATATGATGGACAAATTATGCAGAAGACACGAATCTTAAAGGTAATGGTCAAATCATAAGATCTGTAATCAAGGGAATAAATCTAGGTGCTTCATTCATGCTAAAATTGAGATGACTTGTCTTAGTCACCAGAGTGGGACTCCACGAGCAGAAACATTGGTGCATTATCGTAGGTGATGATGTATTGGATTAGGGACAGAAGGTTGAATTACTTTAGTTATTAATTTCATTTGTTCAAATCAATTCACTTTAGACAATCATATGTGTTGTGTCTTAATCCTAAAATGATTAATGGGCCGTATTCTTGACTTATGTCTTTTGATATACTAAAGGATGACATCCTAACTTAATGATGGTACGCATGTTGGTATGTTGAAGGCATGACTCTTGATTGATGTAGACTCGTTATTCATAGATATAGAATCTATAGCTCTTTTGTAGAGTTAATGATATTCTCTTATATGCATTATCATGTAATTAAAATACTGGAGTGCTCAACCATTTAGATACATAAGTATAACCAAATGATATACTATCTATAAATAGTAAGTATTCCGATGGTGTAATAATAAAACGTAAGATAAAAATAATCTGAAAGGTACAACAAAATTTATCCTTAAGCTGATTATGAATATCTCATAGAGATGTGATACATTATAATATGTCATGAACGATTAGCTTATTTGAGCTTTATAATTTTATGTAGTTCGAGAGTGTAGCTCTAAGCTTTTAGTGGAGTAGCGTTAGAGTTAATAATTATAAAATATGTAAATAGGATATTGTATTTTATAATTATATGAGCTTGATCTGTATATATCTATCAAGTCCTCTTTATTTGCTCATAATAATCTTGTAACAATACGGCGTATTTTTACTACACATTGGTGGTTTATGTTAAATTTTTAAATTGGTTGAAATTCGATAATACTGGATTTAATAATTCATATTAATTTATCGGTTGAATTAATTTTATAAATTAATTCAAGATAAACATGTTAAATTATTTAGATAATATTTTATTTACTATGGGATTATTTGTATGTGACTGCTTTAATTAGATAACTTTTCTATTGGGTTATTTGAATTAAAACTAAGGATTCCTAGGTGAAAATAAGATATTCTGAGGATTCTAGATTATCGTATGATCGACTGGCTAATGGGAAAATTCGACAGACAGATGGAGTAAGTTCGGTGGGCCAATCTCTTAGATCAGTATGCCAAGCAAGCAATAATTAGTACATGCCTTTTTGATGCGTTTTTTATTAGAAGTTGATCCAGACTCAAATTTTGAAGCGTAATCTGATAAGGTTTAATCCTAAATTCGACCATTATAAATAAGGGTGAGTTTTCTTAGTTATTCAAGTTATTTGAGAAGCATAGAGTGAGTACTCTGCTAAAAGAAACTTTAAAACTCCCTGAGAGCTATTGTTCAACATCAATAACCTTAGCTCTAGGTTTTCTCAAGTGGTTGGAAGGAGAGTTACCAGAGGAAAAGCTATACGACGTGCAACCAACTACACTCCGATTGTGGATAGAGAATAGCAAAGAAGACTAGTTAATGGAGACTCTTTTGGAATGTTCTTCTCTTCACAGATTCCTGCTACTTTTGGTATACAAAAGAGGTAAAATCTATCATTAATTTATATATTTAGCATGTCAAACTCTTGTTTTTAGAAAATAATTTAATTTAAAATTTTTTAAAATTCTGCTGCGTCCTGTTTTCCAACAATAAAAACATAAGGCAAAAATAAAGCAAATAAAAATGTAGAAAAACTTTAAAATAAATATAATTTTAAAATCTTAAAAATAAAATTAATGATATAAAAATCATATAAAATAAAATAATGTAATAAAAAAACTATTTTCTTTCTTTCAAGGTGGGGCACAGGAATGGGAAAACGAAGAGATAGAGGGGTCGATGAGGTGGGGAAGGCAACAAGGTGGCTGGGTGTGATGGAGAGGATGCTGATGGGGGTGGTTGGGCTCGACTGGAAAGGGACGGTAGGGCAGCACTAGGCTCAACAAGAAAAGGGGTGGGCGGTGCAGGGCTGGGCTCAATGAGAAGAGGGGTGGGTGGGGTTGGGCATGATGAAAGTGGGGTGGGTGGTGTTGGGTGCGATAGAAGGGGGCGGTGTTGCTAGCCTAGTGGTGGGTAGCCAAGGGTCACTAGTAGAGGGAGAGCCACGTGGGTTTAGGTAAGGTAGAGAGGATGGGGGACTTAGGGCTTGGGTTTGTGTTTTAGTTTTCTGATTTTATATTTTTGGGGGGTAAAAAAGGGTTTGTTTTCATTTTCTTTTGCTGATTTTGAATTTTTTGGGTAAAAAACAATAAGTGGTTGAAATTTAATGATTTTAGATCAATGGCTGAGATTTAAGGGATACTTTTCTCATTTTATATAAAAAGAAACAAAGTTAAGCTAAGAGTGTGTCGGTGTGATTAGTTTTGGTCCAAATGGTATATTTGTAATTTGAGTAAAACACAAGGAGTGTCAATATAATTTACACTCAAACAATTATTAATTCTACCCAAAAAATTATGTGGAGGTCTATGGTGGAGAATGCTAAAATTCTCCACCTGTAGAGAATGCAACTAATAACCATATGATTGAAAAAAAAAAAATAAAAGAGTGAAGGCACAATAATTTGGATAGACCCTCTTAGACTAGATTTGATCAAAATTTCAAAAAATTAAAATAATAGAAATTTGGGTAAAGAGCTCGTCCCTTTTTAGCAACCTTCTCCCTTTCCAACAACCTATCGCATCTCGGCCACCTACTTTGGCACCAACGATGGACTTGCTGCTAGCCACCTCTCCTAAATAAACGCATGATTTTGCCCCTCTTTTGGACCTCTTTCTTCACCTCCTTGTGCTCTCATCATTGTCGAAATGCATAGAGGAGCTCGCACCAACAAGCCATTCGTGAGCCTCGTCGGAGCTAGAAGTGTGGGATCCGAGCATGGCAAAGCTGGGCTCATCATGGAGGTTGGACGTAATGGCGGTAAACTGTTGAGGATGCCGGGATGGGGTTGACTATGGGAAAGGAAGCTCTGGTGGAGGGGGCATGGTGAAGTTCTGGTGGAAAAGAAGCTCCATGGTCATAGACGAAACTGATCTTTAGTTCACCGAAAGCTCTGTGGTTGAAGAAAATTGAAGAAGAAACTGATCTTTATTCCATCAGAAGCTCCATGATCAGAGAAGATAGGAGTAGAACTGATCTTTAGTCCATCAAAAACTCCATGGCTTAAGAAAATCAAAGAAGAAACCAATCTTCAGTCCACTGGAAGCAAAGAAGAAACTGATCTTCAATCCATTAGAAGCTCCATGGTTGGAGAAAATCGACAAAGAAACTGATCTTTAGTCCACCAGAAGCTCCATGGTCTGAGAAAAAACCAGCCTTTAGTTTTTTTTTGTAATTAATGTAAAATAATCACATGTGGGAGATTCTATTTTAGTTTGATGGTTTTCAGATGTTAATCTCATGGTGTTTAGTTATTCTCCACTGATAGAGAATAATATTGTTCTCTACCATAGAATTTTTTATAAATTATAGGCGTCAATAATACTTTTTGATCTATTGTAAATTTGAAACAAAGGACCAAGAAAGCTTTTACAAGATTTAAACTACAGTACAAGATTAACTTTTTTATATTTTCTCTCTTCTATACTTGAAAAAGAATATCATAACTTCTTTATTTGAATTCGATTGAGACGATTCTTCTTTCACTACATCCATAATGAAGAGAGGAATAAATCAATATCTATATTATATATTTTTTAATATCATGAACATTAAGATTTTGTTAGATTTATTAGTAAGTCATAATTTTTCCATTATCTATCCAAACACAAATTTTAATTTTATTCATTGTTTAGATTAATATTTTAAACGTACATTCAAACATTAATTCAGATTTTAATTTAAATCACACAATTCGCAACACACAACTCAAGTCAAAATATCGAATCAATACAATTCAAATCAGTCTAACAAAAGAGCCCATCCCTATGTGAATTAACTCAGTTTTTTGGACTCAAAATTTTAAATTGGCCTTGAATATGCATTTGATGGCATCAATATTCAAATCTCAATCGAGTTTTGAGTGCAAAGTTCAAGTTTTTAAGTGCTCTTTTATTTCTTTTTTTAAAGTTATATCATCTTTAGCTTCACCGCAGTTAGATATTGAAGCTGCAAATCATTAGTTTCCAAAAGTATTATTTTAGTACCATGAATTCGTGTTTGTTAACATGAGATTTCCAACTTATCTTTTTATTGGTGAACCCTAATTTATTTTGTTAAAAATATAAAGAAATAAATAAAAATAGTACCAAAATATAAAATGAGTCCACGTATTTACTTTTCTTTGATGAATTTTGTTTATTCTTTTTGCTTTAATTTTCTATTATAATTTTACAAAATTAATTTAGGTTCATTAATAGAGGGGTAAAAAAGAAATTTCACGTCAAAAAATCTCAAGGTACCAAAATGATAATTTTTTAAAACAACTGCAAGTTACCGTTTGAATTTTTTTTCAGACAACAAGGCACCAACATGATATTTCTTTAAAACACAGGATACCAAAATAATAATAGCCCTTTTTCCAACCCAAAATGGCCTCCAATCGCCATTTCAAGTTGGAAATTTCAAATTCACAAATAAAATAATAAGAGATTCTATCTTTTTTTTTCCTAAAGTTTTTTAATTTAATTTTTTAATTAAAAAGGCTTATTATTTTAGTACATTGTATTCTAATAAAACATCATCTTACTACTACCTTGTTTGAGAAAGGATTATTTTTACATTTGCCCATTGAACTATGTCTCTTATGCCATTTTGCTCTCTACTTTTAAAATGTACCACTTAATCTTTTTAAAGTTTGTTACATTAACAAGTATCCCTCTTCCATCCAACTCTATTAGTTTTTGGACCTTTTTGTTTTGTTTGAGGAATATTTTGATATTTATCTCCTATGATTTTCAAAATGTGTCACTATGTCCTGTCAAATTTTTTTGGTTAGCAGATAACCACATTCTGTCCAATTTTGTTTGGCTTAACAAGCCAATGTCATTTTTTCCTTCTAACTTTAGGAAGAAAAAACCTAAATATAAAACAGAGTTTAAGGGGAAAAAACAGAAAGAGATTAAGGGGAAAAAAAGGTTCAAGGAAAAAGTATTATCTTTTATAATAGGTAATTCCAATCCCAAATAAGAGAGCTTAAGTAGAAAAAAATCACAAAATTCCTTAAAAAATAAAGGTCTTGAAGTTTTTAAAAGCAAGAACACATCATTTTAAGGGATTGGGATTTTTTGAGGGCTTTGGTTATTATTCTCCCCCTCTAATTTTCTTTGTATTTGTATTTCAAGGGCATGTTTTAAAAAATATTAATGTAAGTCCTAAGTGTATAAATTGCTTTGACATGGAGGTCTTGTAAAATTGAAAGAAAAACATATCAATGTATTAAATTAAATAAAATTGGACCAAAGGAAGTTATCTGCTACCAAAAAGAATTAAGGGAATAGAGTGACACATTTTGAAAGTTGGGGGACAAAATAACATATGTGACATCGTTTGCAGGGGAAATATAGAAGTATTATATAAAAAGTCCAAAAACTAAAAAAGTTGGATGGAAGGAGATACTTACTAAGGGAATAAACTTTGAAAGGATTAAATAGTACATTTCAAAAGTCAGGGTTTGAGGGACAAAAATGAAATAATCCTTTGAGAAATATCTAAAAAATATATCCTTAATCTTTTTTTTTTTGGGCTGTAAAATGTCCCTTTTTTACCCTTTTTAATTAATTGCATAACAACATTAAAGAAAACAAGAACAATTGAAGAAATTTTCTCAAAAACTTTAGAAACTCAGAAAGTTGAACTAGATGTGGTTGTTTTTCTTATTTTTTGCTTTCAATTTATATTTTTAAGAAAAAGATCAATTTAATAATAATTAATTAAGAGGAAAAATAGAAATTTCCTAACCCAAAAATTGGCTAAAGATATTTTCCAAAAAAAAGAGGCTAAGATATTAAAATGATTTTTTAAAAAACAAAAAGGAATTGTTTTAATCTTTATATTTATCTTCACCAATCTTGAAAGAGAGAACCTGAGAGGAGTTTCGTCCTTTCTTTTTATTGGTTTAAAAGCGGTTTTATTCGCATATTTTGTGACGTTTCTCACCATACCCATTGTCTTCTTTCCGAAAGTTATCAATAATTGATACTCATTTATTTCTTTTTCTCTTTTTTATTAACTTTTGTGATTGATTGTTGACCAAAAGCAGCCACTTTTAATTAATGAGTTGGAGAAGTTGGGTTCTCACGTATTTGGATGCCAGAAACAAATGTTGTTGTTGTTTTCTTTTTTCTTTTTTCTTTTTTCTGAGAGCTTGCTTTTGCTATTTGAAAAACCGCTTGGTCCTAAATTAATATTTGATTTGATAAACACAAATGAAAAAAAATAAGTTTTCTTATTCTCATACTTCAGATATTAATATTCATCCTCGATTTTTCTCTTGTAAATTCTTTCTCACGTTTTACATTGCCCTTTTATTCTTTACATTGATTAAAAACAGAACCCAAAAAAAAAAAAAAAACCAAGAACAATAAATTTAAAAGCACAACATTTAAAATGTTGCTATTCTCTTTTTTAGGATAATTGCTGTTCGCTTTTGTGTAAACCTAATCTTTAACAATACTAAAATCGAGTTTTAGCTTGCGCTCTCAAAACACTTAAAATGTAGAAACTTTTTTCTTTTTTACTTTTTAGGTTTTTTCTTTCTTTCTCTCTTGTCTCCCATTTTATTTTCTATTATTTTACTTTTTTGTCATACATATTTTTTTTTCTCATTCTTGTCTTATTTTTATACATATTTATTTTTTCCTTCTCAATTTTTTTCACTTTTTAGTTAACATGCTAAATGTGTGTGTGTGAAGCGTGTGCTTTTCAACCAATACTTTCTAAATAATAGAGTACAAATACAATATTTCATTAATATATAGAATATCAAAGGTTAAATGATTAAAGATTGATTGCGCTTATATCCAATTAACCTACATGTATTCTTGAAGGAAGCTAACATTTTTATTACGGACTACTAAGTGCAAACTGAGGACTTAATTAGTAGACCGAGTGTGATATGTCCTTTTGTTTATTTGGTACACTTGGTTAATAAAAATTTGACATTTAGATTATTAATCTTTGTCTGTTTTTTATAATTAGGTTTTTATTTTCTAATATATATTGCTTTAATTGTATAATCAAATCCACCGTAATTATTCCACTTGCATCTTTTCTATCAATTGTTTCACTTTAAATAATTTGAATTTTGATTTTAATTTTAAAACATTATTTTCTTATACGCAGTTCTTATTTGATGCTTGCCATTCCCAAGGCGCAAGTTCCTTTCGAATGAGTTTTTTTTTTTTTTTTTTGACACATAGGGAAAGTTGATTGAATGAGTTTTTTTTTTTTTCATACGATACTGAGATGACAACTTAGAGGTTTTTTTAATTTTATATTGAATAATTTTTCTTGTGAAACTTACCTAGAGCTATATATATATATATATACATAGATGAGTTGTTAATGATTACATCTCCACCAATAATTACCGATCTAATTATGGTAATAATTATATATTTATTAATTTGATGATGTAGTGTTTATATGATGTACGATAGTAGGTTAAGCAACCTGTTAACTTAATTACAAGTTTTTTTTTTCCAAATTTTGTCAACAATTGAAATTATTAACGATAATAACTAAGATCATGTAATTTTCATTGTTTAAAATTTTTAGAAATAATTTTTTTAATATCTAACATAGGAATTTGTGCTCTTCTATTCCCCTGCCTTGGCAACTAAGGGAGCGTGGGGGGGCAAAGTATAGTCACCAATGTGAATGAAACCACAATGATCTCAATCGTAGCATAGGCACAAAAGCTTGTTCACAATGCAGGCAAATGAGACAAGGCACCTGAAATTGAGATTTTTTTTTATAAGAACTAATAACAATCAGGACTTGCCCTTGTGCAAAGTGAGCTCTACAAGGTGATAATGCATCAAAAAAAAAGTCATTGAGAAGAGATTTTGGCATTAATTTCAATATTTTTTTTCTTGGCCTTTTTCCTTGTTATTGTATGCACAATTATCCTCATCATCATCATCATTTCAGCACACTAAAAAGCAAACAGAGTAGCAGGAAGATTGCGAAAGTTTCTTTCATCACATTTTTACACTGTCGAAAGTGATAAAATGCTATCAAAACTAAAATAAAGTTGTGCTACACAAGTTACATATTTTTCATGACACTTTTTCAATATTGCCTTCTTTCGATTTTCTTGAATCCGGGCAAGATTTAAGAGTTTTTCAGCCTTTTGATCCATTTCAAATTTCATCTTAACCTTCTTTTAAAACCATAAAAATAAAATCAACAACATGAGAGAAAAATCGTGATAAGGTGAAAGAAAAAATTTTGAAAAACTAAATTATATGCAAACTATTCTATTATTTCCCTTTTTAAGGACCTAACTATTATTTCTTTTGTTTCTTTGTGTAAACAAGTATTAGGGCCTAAGTGTTAAGCCGTAATAGTTTTCTGTTTTAAAAAAAAACCTTCGGCATTTTTCTATCTTGGGAAGAAATCGTTATTTGCAATGAAAACTAGGACCTATCATATTTGTCTTCTTTGAACACTATGTTTAATTAGGTGTCAAAATTTTTCTTTTTATAAATTGAGTAGCCTTCAGTTAATTCTATATAATTTACCAAATTATTAAGGATTAGATAAATCTTTAATTTATATTTTATTATTTAAAAATATAAAGCCATACCAGCAGGTCAGAAAGAAGTTATCCAACCAAATCATATTTTAAAAGGCTCTTAAATTAAATGCTATTGATTATTAGAACATTTTTTTTATTAATTATCCACATTGTTACAACTGTCAGATTTATATCAAACGGCTAATATACTAGTAACCATTGAAACTACACCAATATATACGTGCATGTGAGAATTTAATTTCTCATGCGATTCCTCCCATTTGGACTAGTTTTTCTTTTTTATATGGTTGAGGATATAGTTCGGAAAATAGTATCCCTTTTACTATAAGCAATGTTTAGCGACCACACTAAATAGCAAGTTCCAGGAAAAAAAATAAATAAATAACTAACTGTTGGTGATCACCCTATGGCCAGCGTCAAATAAGAAAAGCATATAACAAAATAATGTTTTGAAATTAAAATTAAAATTATTTGAAGTATAATAATTAATATGGTGGGTTTGACTTTACAATTAATGCAATACAGATCAAGTCCAATAGTTTCCCAATTTCATTAAATCTTTTTCTTCCATTAAAGAGCCATTGATTTTGGAAACTTCTATTTCTTTAGTTGACTAACTATTTATTACTTTACTAAATTTATATATTAAATTTCATCAAACAAGAAATATCCTTGATTGTACATGGAGAACGAATAAAAATTCTTACATTCTCCAAATTTACTCATGTGAAATTATTGAACTTTATGATTTGATAATAAAAAATAATGCATCTAGTATAAGCTAAATCGTTTCGTACATTAATCACATCATATATCATCACTAAAAAAAAGGACTATAGCATCTATATGCCCTTATTTTGACATAGTTAATTTGAAAATGTCTATTGTTTCACCATTAGCACGGCTCCAAAGAACCGTCTTTTTTCAGTTCATGACAAGTTAATCCATGAACCTCAGAATAACTAACTAGGTTGATGCTTCTTCCTCCTTCCAATTAATCAAGAACAGCTAACTAGGTTGATGCTTACTCCTTCCAATTAATCTAATCCACTCATCTTCCCTTCACTTGAAGTCCTCCTAAACCCACTTTGGCTCCTATAAAAGAATCAAGGTCTAATAAATGGTACATGCTGTAATGACTGACAAAATTTCATTAATAAAACCTAATATTTCATTGGGTTTAATTAATGAATTTATTTTTAAAAAATTTGATTTTTGTAAAAATTGTAATTTTTGTACAAAATTACTATAAAATGTGAATAAACAGCATTGATTGCGTATTTTATGGCAAATATGTCGCAATATTAGATATGATAAAATACAGATTTTATGAGTTGAATTGCTCAGAAATCTATAAATAATATCCATAAAATGAATTTTATATCACAATTAATTAAAAAATTGTGGTATAAACGAATGAGTGATTAGAATGTAAATAGGACACAGAGGTTGTCCAAACCCTAACCTAGAGTAGAAAGGAGGCCGGAGCAGTATAAGAATACTGTTAAGTGAAAACGCAGATACGGAAAATATTATGATTGACCTCCAAAATTGAACGAAAAGTAAGTTAAATATTTTTATACAGTCTAAGGATAGAAAATAGACTGATTTGACCACGGTAGTATAACAAAAATACTGCGTGATGAAAAATTACACTGTGTAAATTTTGGGCCTAACAAAGTGGACTCTCCTTGGTTTGCTAATGGGCCACATGCCATGAAAAGTGGCCCAATAGCATGTTGCCACCTAAGGGTATACTCATGGGTTACCATGAGTCATCAAAATGGATAAGTGAGCATTTAATGCTTGTTTATCACAAATTTTCATTTCTTTCTTCTTCCTCCATTTTCGGCAGCCATTGTTAGACCTTCAAGAAATTTTTCTAAACCTCAAACTTTGCAAAAATATCACCAAAACAAGTTATAGAAGTAAGCTCAAGGATTTTCACAAGATTTAAGGTAAAATTCTAAACTTTTTAACTAGTTTTCAAGGGATTTTTCATGGGTTGAAGGGAAATATTAACCCATGGTATTTTTGCATGAAAAGGAAGCTCAGAAGGAAGTTCAAAGGGAATTTGAAGGCTTGAAACCAAAAGAAGGATATTTTGGTAAGTTTTAGGTTTTAAAGTTTTGAAATTTTAAGAATTTTGTTTGGATTTCTATTTTCTCAAACCCATGTGAGTTCTTGAGCTTATGTTTAATGGAATTTGATGTGAATGTGATGAACAGCATGTTTAAATTGTGAGATTTTAGGTTATGGTGCAAAAGCGATAGTTTTTGCAAAAATAATAGTTTTGTAATTTTGAGAGGTTTAAGCATGAGGATGATTTGATTTAGGCATGACATGGTTTCTGCAGAAGTAGATTTGCAATTTTGAAAAGGATTTTTACAAAAACGTCCTAGAGACTAAATTGAAAGAAAAATTCTTTTCCCGACAGAAATGAAAAATGGGCTAAAACACCCCTGTACAGTGAGATTTTAAGAAAAGTTAAAATATAAAAGTTGTAGATCTCAACAAAACTATTAGGTAACATGAACGATTCATCGAAAAACTCAACCGTTTGTGAGTTTTTGAATTTTCAAGAATTTATTAAAAGTGAAAAAGTGTTAAAATGGTAAAAACGTCATTTTTAAAAATGATTTAAGGTATGGTACCTTAAGCAAAAATGTTTCTTATGAAAAATAGGAAATTTTGGTGTAAAGAGAAAAATTTTAGTTCCGGAAGCAAAATTGTCAAAATTTTCGGTTTAGGGGCTAAACCGTAAAGTTTTATGAAAAATAGGCACAAGTGTGAAAAAATACGATACGAGCCACTAGGACACTATTTTAAAGTTGATATGTGGCTATTTTTGTTAAAATAACGAATCGAGCCCGAATAGGTCAGTAGGGCCACGGAGGGCAAAATCGTCATTTTTGCCCAAATAACCCGAATAACTCTAAAAAGGTTTCAAATAAGAAAAGAAAGTGATTAGAAAGATACCCGCTCTTCGTAAGTGATGATAGGGTAAAATAAGATAGAAATAAAGAAATCAGTGTTTGCATAGTTGTGAACAGTTATACAACTCAAATAATTAAGTAACGAACGTTTTGTAACGAAACGTATTGAAATTGGCTAATAATTTTGTAATTGACTAACAGGATTGTAGGAGTCTAGGAGAAAGGAGATCGAAGCTGATTTTTGCAGTGTTCAAAAACAAGTAAGTACCCTTCCCACTTACAGTATGAAATTGTAGATGTAGAATGTGTGTATATGTGCATTAGGGTATATAGTACTATGTAAACTTGTATATTGCTATGAATGAATACCTAGAGGTATAGAATCGATACCTGTGTGTATACAATTAGAATACCTAAGTGTATGACATGTTATGTATTGTTATGTACAATACACTGTGTACCTGTGTATATGATAATGAATACATGTATATATATGAAGTAAGTACTTGTGTGTATTCTGCTATGCATACAAACTTATGTACCATGGATAACATGTGATTATCATTTAATGCCTGGTATGACAACTATATTAAATGGATTGGTAACTATGTCACCAGAGTTAAGAAAAGTATCGTACCGACTCCCAAAGTAAAGTGAGTTTAAAGGATAAAATATAGTCACGGTGTTACGTAGACCTAAATGAAATTGCGCAATGATACGAACACTTAGGCCCTAATTAAAGATAAGAAATGATGATGATAAAGAAAGTTTATAAGAAAGCATAATTGAATCATGCATTCATTTTATTGTCCATGTGGGATTTATGGGACTTACTGGGCATTAGGTCATTAAGTTTTTCATGCTGTAGGTATTCCGATGAGAATATCAGAATAAATGTTAACGATGAGTTAGCGGATGGATGATGTGTGCAGGTCAGGTATGGAGTCCGCTACTGTATGTTTCTGGTGTATATATGTATCAAGTTGTTTTAAAATGGAATGTTTAAAAAGAAAGAAATGTTGTAAAAGTAAGAATGATTATGTAAATATAAGTGTGTGAAAGTATTTTGGAAGTTATCAAAATTATTGCAAAGTAAATTATTTATTTCAGTTTAAAAAAAAAATTCCTAAATTTTTGCCCTAAGTAAGTAAGAAAGAGTTTTATCACAGCTCGAAAAGACGGATTGTAATACATGCAATGTGGAAACTTTTTAATTTTTCTAATGTTAATACTCAAGCGTTTCTAGTTTGGAATGAAATAAGTTTTACCCTAAAAAAATATTAAAGAGCTTCTTTGTCAAGAAATATCTGATAATTTTCTTTTCTTTTTTGAGTAAAAAAAGAGTATATGATAATTTAATCTTGGAAATGCCACAAAATGACTTGTACCCATGTCTCTCCAATATAAATCCCTCTCTCTTTTTTTTTTTAATCTAATTGTCTGATTAAATTTTGGCATTCCAAAGTGGAGGGAAGGCTGCCTACGTTCCGAAATGGAAGGAAAGGAAGTTGCATCGGTAATATGGTAATTTTGGCATTTCAGTAGAGCAATACAAGGGAATAGAAAAGTCAAGGAGTTAATTACATTTTTATAAAGCTAATTAACATGCTAAAAAAATCACGCAAGATTACGTTTAAAAAAAAAATCATAGCTGTCCCATTGTTTCGACGTAGTCCTTTTCACTCTCTTGGTGTTAGTTCAATACTCAACGGGACCTGAGAAGCACAATAATGGTCCGTCCAAGTTTATCCAATATTTCACCATTAACACAGCTCTGAAGAACCTTTTGCACCGTACATGAAAAACTAGTCCAAGAACCTCCTCGGCTTCACTCAGAACCACTGAGAACCCATTTAGACGAAAATTTTTTTGTTCAAACCAACTTTGTTACAATGTTCTTCTCGTAAAATTTAAATTAATATAGTGTTTTATTATGTTCAAGCTTTTACATTCGCAAACAAACTCTCAACTAGGTCAATGCTTACTTCCAATGAATCTAGTTGTCTCATCCTTCCATTTATTTGAATTCCTCCTCCTAAACCCACATATGGAGAACCGAAAAAAGAGAGTCTAAATGGGGCATGCGAGTTGTAAAATTTTAATCTGTCTAATTTCAATATAAAAGGGCTCCTAGTTTGGAATGAGAATTGTTGTAAACCACACTTTCACTGTTTAGCATTACAAAGATGATGAAAAACTAACAGAAACATAAATAAAACAAACAAAATGAGTGCCGTGAAGATCTAAGAGGAGAGAGGGATTGGCTTGACTGCACTTTTTATTCGCCGGAACGCAGTCCTTACTCTTTCCTTAAGACCTTCATTCTCACTTTCGACATCTCCACTTTGCTTATCAAGCTGAGCTACATTCCCATCGACATTAATCACCAGCTTGCCGTTTTCTCCAAGCTTCACATCTCCAAAGAGAGATACAAGTAGGGCGTAGATAACCTTTTCTACCTTCTTCTCGTTATCTTCCTCGGTTTTGGTATCCTCAGATTCAACAACTACTTTGGGGACTTCTCGGTTGATATTCAGAACCACAGCCACAACAGAGTCTGATACCATGTCACTAATAGGATCTGAGGTCCAATGCAGTGAAATGTGTTTGTCTGACTCATGCTTCACCGTCACACGATCATGCACTTGCAGTGTTGGTACACCAGATTCTTCATCTGTTGAAGATTCTACACTCTCATATATCTGCTTAAGCCGGTGTTTTATCACGCTGAAGGCACTGGAATACGGGATTGTTATTCTTTGAGTAATGTTCGCTGTTGCTAGCTGCGAGAAGACATGGAGATCATCGGGAGCCATTATCTGATAGCTGAACCCTTTCTTTACAAGTAGACCACTCACAACTTCACCAACCTCTGGGGTCTTCTCAGCCAGCTTCCCAATAGCTTTGGCCATTTTCTGCGAGTTGAAATACATTTCAACTGATTGGCAATTCTTTGGGGTGAGGATTCTAGTGTTACGGTCAGCAAATTGAGTCGTAAGCTTCTGTTTGAGCCTCCCCATTTCGTTAGCTTCTCCATGAACGAGGATTATGTTAGGAGGCCTCAACTCTTCCAAGAATGCACTTGTCTGTGCAGAGTCTGCATGGGCAGAGAACGAGATATAATGGACTTGCATGTTGAGAGGAGCAGTCAGTCCGTTCATGAGAGTGACTTCTTTTGGTTCATTGATGATTGTTTTGGCTAGAGTGCCTTCAACCACGTAACCTGGAAAAACACAGGAATTTTTCTTATCAGAGCACCACATATCAAAGAGTTGCCTCGACAGCCCACTCTGAAGCCCACTAGGGCTGGCCATGACTACTGACGGGCCCACGTCCTTAAAATTCTCGATGCTCTTAAGTGGGGATATGTGCTTGAAGATGAAGGGATTCGACTTTGCATTTCTGATCCTGTCATTCATTGAAAGAGTGTATGTCTCATAAACAGACAAGCATCGTTTTGCAAGCGGGGAAGCATAATATATCGGAATGTTCTGGAGCTCAGGATGGTTTGACCAATACTCATCAAGGATGAGGAGGAGTTCTTGGGCACGACCAAGGGCAAACGCAGGTATTAGGACACGGCCTCCCTGAGAAATGGTTGAGTGTATGACATCAGTGAACCGTTTCTCTCGGATATTTCGAGGTTGATGATGCTGGACACCATAAGTGGATTCAATTATACATATATCAGGAGAAAACTGCGGGGTCTCAGCAGCACGGAGATGTCGGTCTTCTTCACGTGAATAATCTCCAGTATAGAGGACTCGAACACCAGCAATGTCAACCATAAACATAGCAGCACCAAGGACATGACCAGCAGTGTAGCACCAAAATCGGATTCCATTCACTTCAACTGTTTGGTGGAAATCAATAACCTGTAATTACCATGAATTGTAAGATGTCACAATTAAAAAAAAATAAAAAATGCTCGCTGGTTTAGAAAGCCTACTGTAGTAACTAAAACTTAGAATTACCTTGAACAATTGGCATAAGAAGTTTGCTAAGCTTTCATCAATATACTTAAAACAAAAATCAATATCTTATTTTCATCAGCTAGCATGAATATTTATCAGTTTTAAGTATAAGCCATGTTGCTTAAGATACACTTTTTTCTTGAGTTGAATTTTAGAACTTTCACTAAAATCCAATGGAATCTCTTCAGAAGTTATGATCCTTTTAGCAAAATCGCATTTGCTCACAACTAAACTGAGCAAAGACCCATTCCAAACGAATATCAGAAGAGAGTGCTAATTCCGTTCTAAGGGTGATATGTTAAGAATCCTATTATCATGAGATGCTCAAGAGGACAACACGATGAAAAATTAACCAAACTGAAACAAGATGATTTGGAAAACATCTATTAGATTTAGATATGAAAAAAAAAAAAAAAGAGAGAGATAGGAGAATGCATGAGGAGAATATCACCATGCAGGTTTGTGAGCATAGTTGAAAATTCCAGAAAAAGTTCTGGATATATTATTTTAATCAGAAAACAGGACATTAAACACAAACCGTACGATGATATATTATCAAACCTAGAACCCTGCCTATGGCGATGGGCGATGCTTTTTAACCAGAAAATCATAAATAAACATGATCAATGCGGTGATAGTCAAAATTTTAATACAATGGCACCGGTGTCTAAGATCCTCTAGCATTTGATCATGTCTTACAATTTCAATAATACCTTCTCGTACCAATTCAAAGCTTAAATCTACAAGAACAGTGAAAATGAAAATTAACACATACAAATGTTAATCTGATGTACATGTAAAATTAATTTCCTTACACTTGAGCATTTCAAAAAACTAAAAAGGTTAATCCAAAATGAAGAAACTAAATTTTATGAAGAAAGCATAATGAAATCAATGGAAAACCACACACCTCAATCTTGTCCATGGAGCGATTTATGTCCTGTTCGTCATACAACATATCTTCAACTGAAACTTTGCTCACTTTTACAAAATCTGTTAAAAGCAACTTGTAGATAGCCTTTGTTGCATAAGTCATGAAGACACGGCCTTTGAATGTGGTCTAAGAATAATCAACATCAAATTAATTTCCAATAAACCAAGAAAAATAATAGAGAAATTATAGAGAATTCAACAAGTGAGTAAGAAAACCTTTTCCAAGAAATAAGGAAGAGATGCAGCATGATCCAAATGGAAGCTGCAAACAAAAAGCACAGAGCCTTAAATGATTGACCAAAAAAACTCAAAAAGATGAAGAGAAAACTTTTAAAAACCTACATCTATTTAAAGTGGCACTTGAATCTAACACATGCATGTAGTTATATCCACTAATTTGGAATACAAATTTTACAGAAATAAAAAAAAATGCAACTTTTGATTTTGAGAAATCCAGTGTGCTTTCTATTCCCTTACGCGACCATTATCCTTATGCAGTGTTTTTACTTCTAACAGATTGTCAATGCCAATCGAAGGCAACAAGTATACGTTATCACTAGTCAGGTCAAGAAGTTTTTATCCTTTCATAATCAATATTGTCCATTTCACATTGAATCCTACCTTTCCAATACTTTCCACTTTCAAGATGTATTGAACCTACTAAATGTCCATGTCTCTTTCTTATAGAACAAAATCATATTTGTTAGGATTGACTATAGGATTTGAATATGATACTATGATTCAAAAGAAAGGTATCTTCTTGTTTTCTTCCTTACACTATTTATTCATAATCCTAAGGCACACCGCTGCAAATATAAAAAATAACCTGCATTTATTAAATGTTTCGCCTTTTTCTTTTTGATGATACAGAAGGCCTCCATTTCTGCTTAGAGAGGACTTTTCTCTAAATGTGTTAGGAATGAATTTCCTCCTCCAATCAGTTTGACCTTGGAAGGATCAAATTGGTGTCTATAGAGGATTTTGAATCCCTCGTTCAATGCATTTCCTCCTTCAATTTAACCATAAGTCTTAGAGCTTATTTGGTATGAAGGAAACGTGGAAGGAGGGATAGGGGTGAGGGGATTAGTAGAAATATTTTGGAACCCATGGTTGTCCCCGTAGAGAGATTAGAGGAGGAAATGAATTGGGTAAGGGATTTCAAATCCTTAAAAGAACCCCAGATTTAATCAGAGGAGGGAAACCATACTAAACACAAGGTCCCTTTTTTTCTCTCTATTTTGCTCGCTTAGCTTATATACCTTTCTTTCCTTCTAATGTTCTTTCCCTCTTACCAAACACATCCTTAAAATCCATCCACAGATCCTCTCATCCAGTCCTAATCAAACACACAACTTTTTGAAGGCAAACCAAAACCATTCATTCCACTACTAGAGCCAATTGTACTAAATCAAACCGAGAACAAGCATTTCACTCAAAACGCCAGTGACCCAAAAAAAATGATAAACATCTAAAGGAGGAAACTATTTATTTATGCAAATCATGAAAATTAATAATAAACAAATAAATAAAAGAGGGACATACTGAGTGATGAGAAGGACGTCAACGGTAGACGGATCAATTTCATCAAAGTAGGGCAAAGCAGCCATGCCCGAGTAAGCTGGATGAATTCCGCAATCAAACTGGAACCAACAAAAAATTACAAAACAAAAAAGAAAAAAGAAAAAAGAAAAACCTAAAAAAAATGAGAGAATTAGAATCAGTCATTAAACAGAAGAAGAATGGCGTACGAGAACAGTTTTGGACTTGTAAGACATGTAGACACAAGAACGGCCAACTTCATTTCCAGCTCCTAAAGGAGTTATCACGAGCTTGTCCTCCTCTCTCGCCGCCAAAGAATCCCTTCGCTTCAGAGACGCCGCTTGCACCGTCGTCGACGCCATTTTCTACCAAAAAAACCACCATAATCGAAACGGTTATTACAGAAGAGAAATCAGAAAGGGCGTAAATTGACAAGCAGAAAAAGGAGGAGGAAGAGAAACGGACCTGGCTTGCTAATTGCTATGCAAAGGAGAGAGAGAGTGAGAGAGAGAAGAGAGAGAGAGAGAGTTCAGCGAGAAGGAAGAAGGGGCTTGGCAAATGCTTTCCCAAAGAGCTGGTTCTCCAAAATTACATTTTTATCCTTCATTTTTTTTAAACCATGGATTGATTTAACTTTTGTTTAAAGCTGGTGAAGCAATCACAATTTTTAAACTTTTTCAAATAGCTTAAAAAATACATTAGTTTTTATGCAAAATGTTTTTGTAAATTTTTAACAAACATGTTTTTATGCAAAATACATTTATGGGCTCTTGAAGCAGTCTCAAACCAAGCCATTGTCCAAATCTCCAAATTATTATCTTTGTGACCTTTTAGTCCATTATCCTTTTTTTTTTTTCTATAGCCAAAATGACCCTAAACTCTTCGAAAGGATGCAAAGGAGCATTATGATGAAATTGGAGAGTGATATCATCATCAACTTTTGCATCCTCCTCTCCTTCCTTTCTCTCTCCAATTTGAAGCATTTAGATGTTCGCTACGTACACGATTTGGAATCCCTGCTACCGAAGGGTATACACAGCCTCTTATCGCTTCAATCATTGATCATTGTGCGCTTGACAAATTTGACCTCAATTTCGAGGGAAATAGGCAGCCTCTCATCGCTTACACATCTTACAATTTTAAGATCAAATTCTAATGAGATAGGCCATTTCTCATCACTTACACATCTTACAATTGTAGAATGTAGCAATTTTTGCTTACACATCTATCAATTGTAAGATGCAACAATTTGACCTCAATTCCTAATGAGATAGGCCGCCTCTTACCGCTCACATCTTACAATTGTAGAATGTAGCAATTTTCGCTTACATGTCTTTCAAATGTAGGATGTAGCATTTTGACCTCAATTCTTAATGAGATAGGCAGCCTCCCATCCCGAAGTTTGATAATGGCAAGCGTTGCAATGAAATATCAACGGACACATTGGCTGACTACCTTCTGAGACAAAACGCTCCTGCGCCAGTCTCCACAACATGTATGAGGTGAGTTCATCACATACCCAGCCATCGAAAAGTTTCATTTGAAAAAAGCAAGAAGAAAACGTTTATAAGTGGATAACAATTCTTTTTATCTTCCTCTTAATTGGTTACATCACTTGTTGTCTTGAGCTTAGTTGTTCCTCAACATTTATATTTCCTTAGTCATATGAAATGATAACTCTTTAAGTCTTTTCTTACAGTTTTGTTAAAGCTTCACGACTAGTGGCGAAATGCTCGTTTGAATTTCCCTATAAGAGTAGGGTACGCTATTAATTTGCAACGTTGAGAGTGGGATAACAAAAACAAAATATTCCGTTCTTATGAATTGTTTATTTTTGTGTCTGGATTATTTTTCTAAAACAAAATAAAACAGTCTTCAAAACCTTAGGAAATCGATCTTCTTTTCCTATTTAGCAATGTAAGGAAATTTTTTAATTATGCAAAATAAACCTTAATATTGCATAAACATAATACCAATATATTTGAACTATATAATTATTACATAACAATAATTAGAGCAGAATGCATACCTTGATCCATGATAAAAACTTGATGAGAACGATTGATCAGAGAAGGCCTTTCAAGAAAACCGTGTTTCTCTCGTTTTAGTTTTGACAGAATATTTTTCTTGATGAAGAGAAAATTTATCGTTAATGGGTAGAGAAAAGACCCGTTTCTATTGAGATCCTTTTATAACCCACATACGATCAATGTGAGCCATAAATAGAAAATATATCCCTTATGACTAATAGGATTTTGACACCTAATAATTATTAAACCATAATTATTATTCTTTAAATAAATAAAATAACTAATGGGAATATGAGACGTGGACCACAATTAAAAATATTTAATATTCTCCCACTTGGTCCATGTGACATTATCCAACTTCTTGGTTTAATAATAGAACATAATGCGCAAAATATAAACTAAATCCCTTCATAAAATTGGTCAAATCATAAATTACTATTAAGTAAAAACTAATAAGGATCATGGCAGTTATATGTCATTAGATCGACATAGTCCCTTCCATGTATCACAATGTTAGTTTAATAGTTAATATGACCTGTAATGAGATATATACCATAATAATCTAACAATAATGTCTTTGTCAAAGACAAATCCTGTTATATGAACATAATACATTCATGTATATACAATAACTAATATAATGAAATAATAGGATACATTAAAATATCAGAAACACAAATTAATTGAGCTCAAAGTGTCAAATATATAAAGAACATAAAACATCATCATAATGTCAATAACAGTTTTCAGTAATGCCTATTCTTTCAACATGTTCGTTAAATGTCTTTGGTGGCAACCCTTTTGTCAACGAATCCACAATTATGAGATTTGTGCTAATGTGTTCGATTGACACTCTTTGTTTCTGAAGTTCCTCTTTAATGGCAAAGTATTTCAATTCCATATGTTTAGCATCTCTTGAATACTCGTCGTTTATAGAGAAGAAGACTACTGCGTAATTATTACAATAAATTTTCAGCGACTTAGCAATGCTGTTGACAATTCCAAGTCCTAAAACAAAGTTCTGCAGCCATAATCCATGAACAGTGGCCTCAAAGCATACAACAAACTTAGCTTCCACAGTCGATGCAGCGATGACATACTGCTTTGTACTCTTTCATGATACTACTCCTCTAGCTAAAAGGAACAAGTAGCTCAATGTAGATTTTCCTGAATCACCACATCCAGCATAATCTGAATTTAAATATCCTATCACCTCAAGATGATCGGATCTTCTATAAGTGAGCATGTGATCTTTTGTTCCTTGCAAGTATCTTAACACCTTCTTTGCGACTTTCCAATGATCCAATCCTAGATTACTTTGATATCTGCTTAGCATTCCAATAGCAAAATTGATGTCTAGCCTAGTACAAGTCTGAGCATACATCAAGCTACCAACGATAGAAGTGTATGGAATCTGTTCCATTTCTTTGCATTCCAATTCATTCTTTGGGCATTGCATAAGGCTTTATGTGTCTCCTTTCTGAATAGGAACGACACTTGCAAAGCACTTTTCTATTTTAAACCTCTTTAGGACTTTGTTAATATATGCTTTCTAAGACAATCCTAACAATCCCTGTGATCTATCATGAAATATTTCAATTCCAATCACGTAGGATACCTCACCTATATCTTTCATTTCAAAGTTCTCATAAAGGAATTTCTTAGTCTCATGTAATAAGCCAAGATCATTAGTAGCAAGCAAAATGTCATCAACATACAAAATTAGAATTATAATCTTGCTTCCATTAACCTTCAGATATATACATCGATCAATAATGTTCTCCTTAAATCCAAAGGAAGTGATGGTATCATTGAACTTAATATACCATTGTCGAAAGCTTGCTTAGGTCTGTATATTGATTTCTTAAGTTTACACACCATGTGTTCTTTTCCTTTAACAACAAAACCCTCAGGTTGGTCTGTATAGACCTCATTCTCTAAATTCCCATTTAGAAAGGTGGTTTTCACATCCATTTGGTGAATCTTTAAATCATAATGAGCTACCAGTGCCATGATAATTCTAAATGAGTCCTTTTTCGAAACAGGAGAAAAGGTCTCTTTGTAGTCAACACCATCTTTTTGAGTGAAACCTTTGGTAATAAGTCTAGCTTTATGTCGTTCAATATTGCCTTTAAAGTCACACTTGGTCTTAAAGACCCACTTACATTGGACTTTTTTACAACCTTCAGGCAATTCAACAAGATCCCAGACTTTATTGTGATCGATTGATTTAACTCTTCTTTCATGGCGTCTAACCACTCAATAGAATCCTTACTTTCTATGGCTTGTGAAAATGAAACTGGAACATCATTGATCTCACGTTTATTAACACATTCTCAAATAACCCAAAGTATAAGGTTGTCTCAAGCAATACTTACTAGGTTAATCCGAGGTCGAACCCATAGGGAAGGATTCATTAAGTTCCAGTACATATATTATATTAACTTTTTCTTTTTATTTAAGCTGAAAAATTTAAGGATTAATATTTATTATTCACAGAATATATTTACAATATTTACACATTTTTACAACATTTTTCATCTTCAAATTTTAATAATTTGGAACTTTAATAACAAGAAATGCAGACAATTTAAAATAACTTAAGCAAAGTAACGATAATGACAACGGCAATTCAGACGAGTAAAACAACAATAATAACAGGGCTGAGGTTTAAAGGTTCTGTTCTAGTAATTATCTTAAATATATTTTAGTTTTCCTTTTCATTTATTAGTTGGTTTAAGAATACATTATGCCATCCTATGTCGACAATAAATCAAGAGTTACTAAGCATTTACTGTGCCATTCCATGTCTATAATGTAGCAAAAACACAACTTAATAAATAGGTAGTATTTCGACATAACTTAACTAAAATATCAACCAAGATAGTAAGTTAAGCATTTACCGAGCCATTCTCTGTCTGCTAGTAATCAAGGTCCTCCCAAGCATTATTCGTGCCAATCTATTTTGTCGATAAATCAAAACCATAATTTTGGCAGAGCTCTAGCTAAGAAAATATTAAAATCTTAAGTTTTCTAAGAAAATATTTTAACATTACAACTGTTTAGAAAACCAAGAAAAAAAACAAAAATATTTAGATAATTTTGCTAGAATTTCCCCCTCTTCCCTTAGCTAAAAAGGTATTTAGAAAATCATATTTAATAAAATACGACTGATATTATTGAGCATAATTTTTATAACATAAACTGGGAAATATTTTACAAGAAACTAAACTAAAAACTAAAATAAAGATGAAAATATTAAAAACTAACTATTTATTTAGCAGTGCATTACACTACGAAGAAGGGATTGCAAAATCGGGCATCAAAGGCTTGGTATTTATAGTGCTAAGAAGTTAACTGTTTGCTAATTTTTTATATGTTTTTCACTGTTCAACTGCTGACAAATTTGGATCAAATTGATCATTTTTCTTCAATTTTTCAACACGAGATTTGTCTCATTAGCATGCAAATTTAAGCTTGAGATCAGCTGTGACGCGATAGGTGACGGCATTGAAATGGACGCGATCTGAGCTGTTTTTATGTAATCCAATGGTCGAAAAACGTGCACAAAATTAGGCCTAGAGTGGGGCCAATGATCTATGTATGTTAGCCGTTGGATCAGTTAGAGTATACAGATCTGACGGACAAAAGGATGAGAATACTGGACACAATCACACGTGATCCGATGCTTTCTAAACTACCCTCTGACGTGCGTGAGACTTGTCTACACATGTGATGCACGCGCCAATCAGATTTCGACACGTGGACCACACTAATGACGCTCGGATGATGCAATGGCCGACGCTTGACACGCAGACAGCTGAGATCGTTTTGGCAGAGGATCCAACAGCTCTCGTAATGCCTCGTGTCCTTCATATCCAAATTTGAATTTTTAATTGTTTCTGATGCATTTGATGTCTGACTTTGTTCGTTTTGGCGTCGTTTTGCTCCTTTTTCCTCCAAATTTCAAATCTAAAATTCACAAACACACTAAAATTAATTATTTTACAAATATAATATTTATTAAAAATATTAAAAATATTTATTTAACATTAAAACACACAAAATTAATTACAAGCTTCTAAAATTTCCAGTCTCTTTCAATTTGACACAGATATAATTTTTAAGACTTGGAAGTATTTTTAAAAATTACTGAAAATATAATAGAACATATTTAAAAACTCAAAGCACACTATCAAACACATTAAAACTCAAAAATAAAATAACACAACATTATTTTTACGGTTTTAATTATTCACAAATTAAACATATATTTAACACACCGAAATGACTCTAAAAATTACCAAAAATATTATTAAACATAAAAACACATTAAAAACATATTTTTAAACACATTTTCACACTAACATACTAAAACACTGTTTATTACTAAATTGCTGTAATTGAGAAATTTTATGAGAAATATTAATACAAAATGATTGATTTTAAACATTAAGTAAAGTGCATTTTTCAAGTCTCATCAATCATCAATTCCTAAGTCAAATTCTGACCCACCTAAGCCCCACCCTCTTATTTGTCTCTCGCCTGACACCCCCACCCTGTAAGCATTAGAAAGACAAAGAGTTGTTTTTTGGATTATTTTTTGTTTTCTTAATAACTTTTTAAATTTTATATATGTTTTTCATTTTTATCAAAAAAAATAACTTTTTTGTTTTTGTTTATAATTTTAATTTTTTTTATGGAAAATAAACCATTTTTATAATTGACTTATGATTTTGTTGGAATTAGTTAGTTTTGGTTATGTTGATTTGTTTTAGTTTTGTTAAGATTAACATGTGATTTTAATTGGAATTAAAATTATTGATTAAGATATTATATGATTGAGTATGATTGGGAAATTAATTATAGACTTTTTTAAGCTATATAATTTTAATCTTTATATTTTATCTTATTTTGGACATAATTGTTATCTTTGAAAAAAGTGAAAAAGAAAAGAAAAACAACATTTTATCTTCTATTAGAGTGCAATTTATAGTTATAAGCATGTATAAATTATTTGAACTTATTTGTAATGTCAAAAAGGGGTAAAATCATCATTTCTTACCATATGAATGATTTAAAATGTTTTTAATAGATGAAGGGACATTTTTGGTATTTTGAATAAAATAACAATCAACTCATTATCAATTAAAATAAGGGGGTCTCTCTCTTTCTCTATATATATATATTATGTAATTCACATTCATATTTTATGATCCTTTTCTAGTAATTTATTATCATTAAAAGATTCTTGTACACCATCAAACTAGGTGAAATTTAAGTTGCATAAACTTTCTCCACCAAAACTTTAATTGTCTATTCATTATTTATAAAAGTTGTGAGAATAATTAATATTATTATGTTTGGCTTCCAACTTAATTTCTTTTAATTGTAAACTATTTATTTTGTGTAAGTTACAATCTTTAAGTAATTAATTATAGAACAACAAAGAGATGTATATATGTGTGCACATTAGTAATAGTATAGTTCTAGCCAAAACAAAGGTTAAACATATATGTTAGGACAAATGTCATTTATAAGGATATTTGCAATCTGTATAATGATGTTAATTTATTCTTCGTAAGCTTTGATGGAAAGAAATGACAATAAGCATACAAGGATTCTGTCATCCGTCATTGCTCCTCAACATGCTCCCTTTCTCTCTCTATCTCTATACATTGTCACTTTTGAAATTATTTTTGGATATACGGCGAGGGGAATACCGCCACTATCAAGTAGGACTTAGCGTGACTCGAACCCTCAACCTATGATTAGGATGGAAGGATTTACAACCAAATAGGTTGCCCTCATCATTCTGAAACTATTTTGCTTCATGTAAATTTAGGTTGTTTTGCTAGGTGGGTTAAGTTTTGGTGTTGCACTCAAAAGAACTATGACAGATACTTGAAATGTACGGAAAGATGCTTGTTAAAACGTGGTTTTCTTCCTTAGCTAATGCTCATGATTTCATTTAAAAAAAAGCTCATGATTTTCTTTATTATTATGTTGTCATTAATGGATTTTATCAAGGCTTTTATAAGTTTTTAATCTATAAAAAAGAAAATGTCAGGAGAAAACCTTTCAAAAAAAAATTGTTAAGAGAAAAACTATGGAGATTTGTCAATATATACAAGATGATATTTAAATTTTGCTTAAAATGTTGATAGAAGATAATAGGCAATCAACTTGAAAACTGATGTCAAATTTATAAAAATAAATAAATAAATACTTGTAATACGTCTTTTTTAAATTTTTTAAGCGAAAGTAATACGTATTTCAGCATATATGTAGTGTCAGCTGCCTATAGAATTATTGTTTTTTGCTCATGTGTAGCAATGGTTATTAATGAACCTACCAAATGTTAGTCTACCTTCTTAAAATTGGTCACCTTGTTTTCCTGAAACACAATTACACGATATTTGAAAACAAAAATAGCTCATTAAAGAACACAGTTTGTGTTGGAATTAATCTATTATGTGGGCCAATATGTTAAATAAATGTATATTAAAGACTATCAGGTAATGTTACCTAATTAAAAGTGATCAATTTAAGTTTTGGGCCTTTAATGTACCATTAAATATAGAACTCTTATGTGTAGAAACTAAAATATAATCACTAATTTTATAATGGGATAAATTTGTAATTAAGAATAACTGTTAAGGTCTAAGGGTTATATAAAAGGTTATGGTCCTCAAGTTAGTACGTACGTTATATTTCTGTCACCCATTTACAGAAAGATTATAGAGGCATACTTTGAAGGAGTATTTATATACCAGGCTTGAAAGATCCTCAACTTACAAACTTAGGAATCATAATTTTATCTATGGATTCAGATTAACTTTCGCATCTTGTTAATTATCTCGGTAATTTGACATGAATAATCCTAAGTGATTATAGTTTTCATTACAATATTTTGTTCTAACAAGTGGTATCAGAGCTTCTTTATATTGAATTATTAGGAATCAATAATTTTCTAGATGTGAATCATATAAGAAAATTCTCAAATTTTACAATCTATGATTCTTTAAAATTGTTGAATTTGAGGAAAATTATTTGGAGAATTTTTGGTTAAAATATTCATGGAATACATTATTGTGCTCATATACATATAAATATATATATATATATATTCAGTTTATTGATACATATACGGTTGAATTTGGTTTTATAAATATATATATATATATTTGTTGACATATAAAACAAGATTTGTTTGTTTATGTAATACATTTGACAAATTAAACGAAGGTTATCTGTATAAACGATTTCATTGAAATCGTTGTTTTGGATTTAGTGATGGAAAAAAATATTGAATTCATATATATATATATATATATATATAAACGAATCCTTTTTTTTACCGTCTTAAAACTTATTACGTTTGTTTAGATATATATATATATATATATATATATAAAGGATTTGTTATATATATATATATACACACACACACACACACTGAGATTGAATTTAGATTAAGAATTAAGTTTTTTAGAAAGTTTTTTTTTTCTTTCATAATAATGAGTTACAAAAGAAAAAAAAATATTTCCTAGATGTATGTTTCCAAGATTGCATGCACTAGGGTTTGTTATGTTTCTGGGGCAACCTAGAACAGATGAAAAGAATACACGGGTCCAATTGGGCCTGTGACTAAAAACTAAGGGTTGCGGGCTTAGGCCTGCAGGAAACAAAAAAAAAATTAAAGGAAAGATGTCATGGGTTTGGGCCTATGACACAAAGAAGAAGCAAAGAAAGGGGTTGGGTTAGGTGTGACACTCGCATTTTTAGTATATTAAAAATGTAATAATTTAAGGATTATATTAAGCAGAAATATGTGTCACAAGGATTAATGTTTAATCTAATTTTTATGATAAATTTTATAAAAGCAAAACGGGATTTTTAAGGGTAAAAGTCATGCCATAGCCTTAAATAAAGAATGAATAGTATGGAAATAAGCTGAAAAGCTTAATTATTGCAAAATATATTGCAACAAATGTTAAGATAAAAATATAGTTTAAGAAAAAATACTGTATAATAATATGAAAAATTATATAGTATTAGAATAATGCAGTGTAATAACGTACTCTGATAAAGTTATGTAGCATAAAAATTACACTACAAAAGTAATAAAGTGTAAGAATTAGACTGTTTAAGGTTAAGCAGTATAGAAATTTGACTGTCTAAAGTTACAGCGATATAGGAATAATATTGTTTGGAGGACGTGAATGAGTAAGGAATACTGTGTAAGCTTGTAACAATATAGAGAATATACCGACAGTATAAGAAAATAATGTCAGTATAAATTCAAACTGTATAAAATTAAGCAGTATAAGGATTACATTAAGTGGTGGATGTAAACAAGTTTGGGAGGTTGTGGAATCTTGTGAATTGTATGGAAAAGAATACCGACAATATAGGAAAAATACTATTAGTATAAATTTAAACTGTGTAAAAATATAGGACCTACCATTGGACACTCAAATGGATGAAAAATTGCCGCCACATCCCCTTTGATGTGGCCAAATCAAATCTTGCCACTTTTATACTTAATGATGCTTAAGGGTGACTAAGCATGGTTAGTAACCAAAAAAGGAAAAAAAAAAAAGAAAAAGAAAAAAGAAAAGAAAAATGGAGAGACACTCCTAGGGTGGAGATTGTGCCACATGTTTTGGGCAAATTTTTCTTTGCAAACAAGTCTTTAGAGTGGTGACTATAAATAGTCAAGGACTTATTGAAAAAAAAAAAGATTTAGTTTTAGGAAATTCCCCCCCCCCCCAATGCCAATTTCTCTCCAAAGTTTGATGAATTCCAAACCTCCAAATCATGCATTAAAGCAAGTTTAAGTAAAGGAAATAAAGATTGAAGAGTTTTTAAGGTAAAACTTAAAACTTTTCCCTATTGTGTATTAGGGTTTTTGTTAAAGTTTTGATGAAATTTTTATAGTGAGGTATATGGCCTTGATGTCAAAGGAATTTGGAAGCTTTCAAGTGCTAAAAGTGAGGACAAGCACTTTGCATAGATGAGGTAAAATCCTAGTCTTTTTAATTAAGCTAAAGTTTATGTTTTTTTATGCATACCAAGTGTTTGATGTATATTTTGAGCTAAGGCATGTAAGATGGATATTATGGCATAATTGTTTTATGTTTGATATTGATGGTGATGATGATAAGTGGGGTTTTAAGCAAAAAAATGAAAAAGTTATTAAACTTTGTTAAAATTGCAAAGTTCAACTAGCTTTCAAGAGAATAGAATTTTGAGGGCCTTAGAGGCCAATTTATTTAACAAATATAGTATAGAATTTGTCAAAATAGTGAGGGAAACAACTTTTGTGAATAAAATTTTATAAAATTCTAAAAGGATTAAATTGTAAAGTTTTGTAAAAGTTCAATAAATTTGAAAATCAGCCAAAAAATCCACTATAATGTTGGAATTTAAGGAAAGTTAAAACATAAAAGTTGTAGAAATCATCGAAACTGTTAAGGCAATAAGAACGGATTGTCAAAATTCTATACGGTTGATAAGTTATGAATTTTACGAAATTTTAAGCACAAAATTTCAAGAAATAGAAAATGTTATGAAATGTTTAGAATTTGACCATAAAACTTTGGAAAGATTTATTCCCTATGAAGAACTGGATGTTTTGGTACAAAATGATTACTTTTGGTCCCAGGGACAAAAATGTAAAGATCTTTGTGTTTTGGACGAAAACTGTAAAATTGTGTGAAATTGGGTTTCAACATTAGGTTTCTACATTTCTGTAGGTAGTGAGTAATCACAGGGTTTATGTTTTTAAAGATTAAGAGTTTAACCAAGTAAAGAAGGAAGGAAACAAACGTTAAGGGCAAGAATGCAAGATTTTCACATTACAGGTCAAAACTGTAAGGTTTTGACAAAATAGACTTAATTGAAAGGAAAACCATTGTTTTTGTTTTTTGTAATATTATGAGACATAAAGAAATCAAACTTATGTTTTAAGCAATTCTGCTTTCTAAAACCCAATAAGGACAAAATGGTCATTTTATGAAAAAAAAAAAAGGTCAAAACGGGCTTGAAACGCATGATATTGAAAAATGCCCTTAACGGGGATTTTTTCGTAATATGGAAGTAATGAAATGGTAAAGTTAAGCAATGAGTTTTTTAAAGTTACAAAATTAACGAAAAACCCGTTAAGGGTAAAATAATAATTTTTGATAAAACGGCTAAAACGGAGTTGAACAGTCCAAATTAAAAAAATGCTCTCAAACGAAAAATGTTTCGTAATACATTAGGTAACAAAACTATCACATGAGACAGGAAAACTAAGTAAAGGGAAAAGTAACCTAGTGGGTTACAAGTTAAGAGCAAGGCAAACCAATGGTTTATAAAGTTAACTAAAGTGAAAGGTATGGTAACCTGGTGGGTTACAAAATTAAAAACAATGGGGTACAAAGTAAAGAGAAGGGTAAACCAATAGGGTATCAAGTTAAGTTAAAAGGAAAGAACGGTTAATATTTAAATTCTATTATCAATCAAGTAGACTGATAAAATTAACTAAAAAGTCGGGTATCATATGATCAGAACACAGAAGCCGACTAATGAAAGGAAAAGTAAGGAATGCGATGGGAACGTTAAAGCTATAGACAGGTAAGTTCAAACCTCACATGCAACATGAAGTAAATGATTTTTAAATACTTATATACATGTTTGCAAATATGTTTGCAATTGTTATGCAAGTTGATTTTAAAGTATATTTGCATTTGTTATGCAAATTTTAAAGTTCAAAACAAGATCGATAATGACTTTGCAACTCCTAAGTTTAAAGCATATTTGCATTTGATATGCATAATGTTTTTAAAAGTTCAAGTTATGATTTTAAATGTATTTAAGTATGATTGCATGTGTTGTGCAATATGATTTAAAGTTTAAGTCATGATATGCAACATGTTTGCATTTGCCATGCTAAATGTTTAAATGCTAAGTTATAGCACTATAACCTGTAGTCATTTTTTATGCTCACCAAGTTAACAAGAAAGTAAAGTAAAGATGATAAAAAGCATCGTACCAGCCTCCTTGATGTGAAGTGCACAAGTAAAGTTAAAGTTATGACCTCGGTGTTCGATAGTTTTAAGTCTTCCATAAGGGAAGTATCATGTTAATGATCTCATTATTAATTATGTTGGTGTATACACTTAGGCCCATAGTTCAAGAAGGTTAAGAATGATAATAATAAAAGCTCATAAATAAATGATCATAATTGAGCATAAATGGAATCATGTATTTTAATTTTGCTTTTATTCCTTGTCATGAAATGTTTATGTGTTATGTTTATAAAAAACATTTGAATAAATGTTTTACGTTAAATGTTTATGAAAAACATTTTTATGTTTGTAAGAAAAGGTTTATAAAGGATGTTGTGAGAAAACATTTAAGAAATGTTTTATGAAAAACGTTTATAAAAAAAATGTTTTAAGAGAAAGGTTTTTATGAGAAAAACTTACAAGGCATGTTTTAATGATTTGTAAGATCATGTTTGAACTTATTGAGTGAAAGCTCATTAAAAATTCCTTCATGCTGTAACTAGTCTTACAGGTGACCAGTAGAACATGTTCGAAGAACTTGGTGCTGCGGAGGATAAATATGAAGATTTAGACATGGATACTACCACAGTATGCTTCCGCTACTCAAAGAAAAGGTTTTCCCACTATTTGATATAGTGTTTTTGAAGTTCAAGAAAGTCAAAGTTTTTAGTAAATCAAAGTTTTAAGAAATGTTTTCAAAGTTTTAATATTTATTCTACGAAATGTTTTATATAATTATAAAGTTAAGTTTTAAGTTATAATTCTATAAATGTTTCTTTTTAAGTTTTAAGAATCGATTTAAAATGGTTTTCAAGTCAAGTGTTGAGAAATGTCTCAACTTAAGTTGTGTCAGAAGTTGCAACACCTTTTAAAAATGCTTTAAAGGAGAGAAAATTTTTTACAGTAATTTCTTACGAATTAAGTAAGAAACAAATTAATTTAATAATGTTTAAGTAAGTTAAGTGACGGTCCGAAAAGTTGGGGTGCCACATTAGGATCCGAGTTGGGTCCACCCGACCCAATCAAGGTTGATAAGTCAATTTGACTGTTGACTTTGAATAGGTTGACTTTTGACCAAAATTTTATTTTATTTGTTAAAATTTTAGTCATTTTTGGTACAATTTTAAATTTAAATATTGGTATTTTATGTATATATTTTGAAATGAATTAATTGAAGCAACATGTCATCAAAGTGGTCTCTCTTATGGAAACTAATTTGTTTTAAAATATAAACGGTTGTGTCAATGCAACTTATGTGAATATTGACCGGCTAAAAGGAAAACAATATTTGATAGAATTGCATGTACACCTATGGTGATAAACACGTGATGATTATCTAGTTTTACATGTGAACAATAAATCGGCCCAAATGAAGATTTATTATTTGACATATTCTTGTTGTTAGTGTTTGATTACTACACCAAGATATCACTTACAAGTTAATATTTCTTACCAAAGACTAAATATTAATAGAGTGCCAGTATGTTGAGATGGGGTTACCTTTATTTGAATTTATTATTATTATTTTAGATTCTTATCTGAGCTTTTTTTGGGTTTGTTACATTGTTCTTTGATTCAGCTATTAGTTCTACTTCAAATATTGCTGCCAACATCAATTCTATTCCTATGTTAAATGGAAGCAACTTCAAATCATTGCAAAAAAACCTCCTTATAGTTCTTGGAGTCTTGGATCTTGACATTGCCTTAAGAGTTCCTTCTCCTACAACTTTGATAGACAAAAGTTCCTCTAATGAAAAGATGGACATGACAAGGTAAGAGAAGTCAAATTACATGTGTATGATGATCATAAAGAAGGTCATTCTAGAAGCATTTAGAGGCACTATATCGGAACTAATAAAGACAACCAAAGAGTTCCTTGATGACATTGAGAAAAGATTTGCCAAAAATGAAAAGGCTGAAACAAGTACATTTTTGGCAAGCCTCATTTTAATGAGATACAGAGGTAAAGAGAACATTGAGGAGTACATCATGGAGATGTCTCATCTTGCTTCAAAATTAAGAGCACTTAAGCTTGACCTTTCTGAGGACTTGTTAGTGTATTTGGTTCTTATATCTCTTCCTGTACAATTCAGTTAGTTCAAGGTGAGCTATAACTGCTAAAGGGAGACTTGGTCTTTTAATGAGCTCATTTCACACTGTGTGTAAGAAAAGGAAAGGTTAAAGCAAGAAAAGACAGAAAGTGCTCACTTGGCTAATATTTCCAAAGACAAAGAGAAGAAAAGAAAGAAGGATAAGGAAGTAGTAGTTATAGCACCTCAAAAGAAACAACAAAAGAAACCGGATGATTTGGAAGGAACATATTGTTTCTTCTGTTGAGCTGTAGGACAAAAAAAGCAGTATTGCACCAACTACCACGCTTGGGGTGCTAGGAAAGGTATGCTTCTTAATTTGATTTGTTAAGAGGTTAATTTAACCTCGATACCTAAATACACTTGGTGGATAGATTCTTGTTCAACGACTTACATCAGTGTGTCTATGCAAGGTCGTCTGAGATGCTGAAAACCAAATGATGGTGAAAGATACATCTATGTACGCTATGGCAAAAAGGTTGAAGTTAAAGCAATAAGGAAATTTAGATTATTGTTAAAGATTAAATTTTATTTGGTTCTTAATGAGACATTTATTGTACCATCTTTTAGGTGGAATTTCATATATATTTTTGCTTTGGACAAATCTGGTTATTCTTGTTCACTTGGAAATAAGAAATTTAATTTGTATCATTATTCAAAATTGGTTGGTTTCAGTTCTTTGTCAGGTTACAATAATCTTTATTTAATTGATACAATTGCTTCATTTAATGAGTCCTTGTAATCAAGTACATAAGGTATAAAGAGGAAATTATCTAATAAGAGTTCAGCTGCATTATGGCATAAGAGATTAGGTAATATCTCCAGAAGGAGAATAAAGAGACTTATGTCAGATGAAATTCTAGACCCCTTAGACTTTACAGATTTTGATATTTGTATTGACTAGATTAAGGGGAAAAAAACCAATAATAGGATATTTGAAGTCAAAAAGAATTTGGACATCTTAGAACTTATACATATAGATATTTATGGGCCATTTCCTACAGTTTCTTGGAATGGTCAACAATATTTTATAATGTTTATGGACGATTTTTCTAGATATAGCTACATATATCTCATTTATGAAAAGTCACAATCGTAAGATGTGTTCAAAAATTATAAGGTTGAAGTTGAGAATCAACTCAGCAAAAAGATTAAAAGCATCAAATCTGACAGTGGTGGTCAATACTATGGTAGATATGACGGTTTAGGTGAACAATATCTAGGACTGTTTGCTAAATTCCCAGATGAATGCGGTATCATCTCATAGTACACTATGTCGAGTTTGCCCACTATGAATGGTGTTACTGAAAGATGAAACTGGACATTTAAGGACATGGTGAAGAGTATGATCTCTCATTCTACCTTACAAAAATCACTCTGGGGAAAAGCACTTACGACTGCAGCATATATCCTTAATAGGATTCTAATTAAAGCAACTGCCAAGATCCCTTATGAACTTTGGACAGGCAAGTAGCCTAGTTTAAAACATTTGCATGTTTTGGGATGTCCAGCTGAGGCAAGGCTTTATATGCCTAATGAAAAGAAACTGGACTCAAGGATGGTAAGTTGTTATTTTATTGGGTACTTTGAAAGATTCAGTGGTACAGGTTTTATGATCCTAAGACTAGGTTGATTTTTGAGATAAGAAACACCCAGTTCTTTGAGGATGTCGAGTTTGTAGGGGGAGATAAGGTTATGAACTTTGTCTTTGAAGAGGAATATGTTGATATTCTCACAGTTGTTATTGACATTGATAAGGTTCTTATTCTTGATATCGTTCAAGAAGCAGACCAAATCAAGATAATGTCAGAGAACCTTCCATTCTAAAAATTATTCCAAAAGAACAAACTCTACCACCTCTAGAACCTATGCCATTAAGGAGATCCATTAGAGAAAGGAGAATTGTGGTACCAAATGATTACATTGTATTTCTCCAAGAACATAAGTTTACCATTGGTGTGGTGGAAGTGATTCAATCAACTTTTGTCAAGCCATGAAAAGTTCTAGATCTCAAGAGTGGATTGATGCCATGAATGAGAAGACAACGTCCATGAAGGACAATGACGTTTGGGATCTTGTCCTATTGCCTGAAGGAGTGAAACTCATTGGTTGCAAATGGATATTTAAGACTAAGAGGGATTCGAAAGGTGATATGGAAAGGTACATGGCTTATCTTGTTGCTAAAGGTTTTGCACAAAAAAAAGACATCGATTATAAAGAGACTTTCTCTCCAATTTCTTTGAAAGACTCTTTTAGGATTATGTTGGCATTAGTGGCACATTTTGATCTTGAGCTTCATTAGATGGATGTTAAGACTGCGTTTTTCAATGGCGACATTAACGAAACAATCTATATGGTGCAACCAGAAAACTTTGTATCAGGAGATGCAAAAAAGATGGCTTGCAAATTGAAGAAATCCATCTATTATGTGTTTACGTGTTTATTTTTACAATTTTGTGTGTTGTCATGTGCAATCTGTAACTTTTAAAAGCCAAATATGAAAGCTTAAGTGTAACACCCGAGCATTTTAAGGACAGTAAAAATGCAATAAGTTAAAGATTATCTTAAGATAAAAATACAGTTTAAGAACAATATTGTATAATAATACGAAAAATTATATAGTATTAGAATAAGTAGTGTATGGAAGTATACAAAAAAAGTTATATAGTACGACAATTACACTACAAAAGTAATATAGTGTAGGAATTAGATTGTTTAAGGTTAAACAGTATAGAAATTAGACTTTTAAGTTAAAGCAGTATAGAAATAATACTGTTTGAAAAATATGAATGAATAAGGAATGCTGTAGTAGTATAGAAAATATACCGGTAGTACAAGCAAAATACTGTCAGTATAAATTTAGACGATACAAAGTTAGATAATATTGAAATTTTATTATGGGATGGATGAAAATGAGTATGGGAGGTTGTGAAGCCTTGTGAATTGTATGGAAAAGAATACCAACAGTATAAGAAAAATATTGTTAGTATAAACTTGGACTGTATAAAAAGTTTTGTGGGACCCACCAAGGGGACACTTTGAGAGTTTTGAATGAGCCACCACATTTGCTAATGTGGCCCAACCAAAAGTGGCCAAGTTACCCCTAATTAATTAGGGTGATGATTCATCATTTTAAAAAAAATTAATTTTCCATATTTATTAAAATTGGACATTAAGAAATCAAGGAAATAAGAGACCAAAATTTTGGGTCTCCAACGTACAAGAAAAAAAAAAGAAGAGAGAAAAATGTGAAAAGAAAAGAAAGGAAGAAAAGAAGAAAGGAAGAACGAAAGAAAGAAAGGAAGAAAGAAAGAAAGAAAGAAAGAAAGAAATGTTCTATTTTCCTTCTTATGGAAGCAGCCCACTCCAATGAAATTCTCTCAATAATTTTTCAAGCACAAACCTCTAAAATCATGTTTCGAAGCAAAGTCAAGGGTATGGAGGGAGATTTAAGAGTTTCAAGGTAAAAATCCAAGTTTTACATTCATGATTTGGTTGATATTTTTATAGGGATTGCTATGAATGTTGTCAAGAGTGTTGAGAAGGTTTTCAAGCATTTCAAAGGAGGACCAAAAGGCTTGGTGAAGTTTAGATAAAATTCTAAACGTTATACTTAAATGTATAAACATGCATACCATGTGTTTGATAAAATGTTTTAGACTATGGCATGTAAGATGAATGTTAAGGCATGGTTGTTTTATGTTATATGTTGATGGTGATGATGATGGAAAGAAGAAAGTAAAGGTTTTGATGAAATTCCAAAAGGGACTAAATTGCAAAGAAAAATGTATTCTCGGTAGATATGAAATCAGCCAAAAAGTCCTCCTAAATGTTGGAATTTCAAGAAAGTTAAAACATAAAAGTTGTAGAATGCATCGAAATTGTTAAGACAACATAGATAGTTTTGAAAAATTTTGTTTGGTTTAGGAGTTATGAATTTTATAAAATTTGAGCATAAAATTTTAAGAAATGGAAACATTATGAAATGTATTGAATTTGACCATGGTGCTTTTATAAGTTTTATTTCCTGTGAAAAATTGAATGTATTGGTATAAAGTGGTGCTTTTGGTTTCGGGGCAAAAATATAAATATTTTTGTATTTTAGGCCAAGAACGTAAAATTGTATAAAACAGAGTTTTCACTAAGGAACATTAAGTTCTTGCATTTTTGTGGATAGTAAGTAATCACAGGGATTATGTTTTTAAAAGATTCAAAGTTTAGTCAAGTAAAGAATGAAAGAAAAACATTAAGAGCAAAAATGTCATTTTATGAAAAAGGCCAAAACGGACCCGAAATGTTTGATGTCGGGACACGCTCCTTCATGGCAATTTTTCTGTAACATGTAAGAAATGGAATGGTAAAGTTAAGCATTGAATTTTATAAAGTTACGAAATGGACGAAAAACCTGTTAGGGGCAAAATCGTCATTTATAAGAAAATAGCTAAAACGGAGTTGGACCCTTCAAACTAGCAAAACGTTCTTAGATAGAAAATATTCCGTAATATGTTAAGTAACGAAACTGCCAGTGAGATGGGAAATTTAGCTAAGGGATGCTTAAATAAAAGTAACCCGGTAGGTTATAAAGTCAAGTAAAGAAAGAAAGGTAACTCGGTGGGTTACAAGGTTAAAGGGAAAGGTAACCCCGATGGCTTACAAAGTTAAGTAAAGGAAGGTAAATTGATAGTATATAAGTTAAGTTAAAAAGAAAGAATAGTTAATGTTTACGATATTATCAATCAAGTAGATTGATAAAAAGAAACTTAATTAATGAGTCGGCTGTCGTTTGAACAGGACACATAGGCCGACTAATGAAAGGAAAAAGAACAAAATAGAGAACCCTAGAGCTTAGTCTAGGTAAGATCAGACCTCACCTAAAGCATGAAGTAAATGATTTTCAAACGCTTATATATATGTTTGCAAATATGTTTGCAATTGTTGTGCAAATTGTTTTTAAAGTATGTTCGCATTTGTTAAACCAAAGGTTTTAAAGTTTAAATCAAAATTTGTAATGTATTTGCAACTATTATGTTTAAAGCATGATTGTATTTAATATGCATAAAGTTTAAAAGATTAAGCAAAGGTTTGCAATGTATTTGCAATTATTGTTTTTAAAGTATCATAGCATTTTGTTAATGCACAAAGTTTTATAGTCTAAGTTATAAGTTTATTGATTGTATTTGTTATGCAATAAATTTTAAAGAGAACAATTATGATTTGCAAATGTGTTTGCATATAATGTGATTACATGTGATATGCTCACTAAAGTTAAAAAAAGGGTAAGAGTAGAGATAATAAAAAGAAAGTGTTGTACTAGCCTCCTTGTTGTGAGGTACTAAAAGTAAAGTTAAAGTTGTGACCTACTAGATGTGATGTACACAAGTAAAGTTAAAGTTTGACCTTCAAGATGTAAGGTACATGATCTTGGTATTCGATGGTCTCAAGTCTTTCTCAAGGGAAGCATTATGTTTATGATCTCATGATTAATGATGTTGGTACGAACACTAAAATAAGATAAGAAAAGTTAAGGAACAAAGATAAAAGTTAAAATAAGAAATGAATATTCATAAGATACTCATAAATGAATGATCATGAATGAGCACAAATAGAATCATGTCTATTGATTACTTGTATTGCTTGTTACGAAATGTTTATGTGTTATATTTATGAAAAGCATTATGAGGACTGTTTATGTTAAATGTTTATGAAAAACGTTTTTTATGTTTTCAAAAAAAGTTTATGAAGGACACTTTAAGGAAAACGTTACAAAAAGATGTTTTATGAAGAACATTTATGAAAAATAAACGTTTCAGAAATGCTTTATGAAAAACGTTTACGCAATACGTTTCGAAAATGTTTTATAAAAAATGTTTATGAAAAACGTTTTTAGAAATGTTTGTACGTTTTAAGAGAAAGGTTTTTATGAGAAAAGTTTTTAAAGCATGCTCAAATGATTTGTGAAATTATGTCTGAACTTACTAAATGAAAGCTCATTAAAAGTTTCTTCATGCTGTAGGTTGTTCGACGGGTAACCAGTAGGACCTGTTTCGGGAGCTTGGTGCTGCGGAGGGCAGATGCAGAGATTTGGATATGGATACCAATGTTTTAAGATAATCAGAGTTTTAAGATATATTTTCAAAGTTTAAGTCATATTTTACGAAATGTTTTATATAATTATAAAGTGAAGTTTTAAGCTATGATTTAATAAGTTTTAAGAAACGATTTGAAATGGTTTTAAAGGCAAGTGTTGAGCAAGGTCTCAACTTGAATGGCAACAGAGATCGCAACAGTTTTTAATAAAGTTTTAAAGGATGTTAAAATGAAAAAAAAATTATTTCAGTATTTTTCTTACTAAGTAAATAAGATTAATGTTTAAGAAACAGTGTTTAAAGAAAGTTAAGTGACTACCCGAAAAGACGGGTCGTCACATTTAGGTAGACTAAGGGCTGTTTGTTTTGCATATTTGGCCAACTTTTTGGATTGAAATTTTTAAAATTATTTGAATACGCGTTTGTTTCCCTTAAAATTCCAACAATAATAATAAATCAACAAATATGTACCTGCCCCTCTCTCATCCTTCATGACATTGCCATCACAAGCAGGCATTGAAGAAGCAGACCCTTTGGCTCCGGCCATATGCGAATGGCTGACGTCGGAGTCAATCACTTTGTCCATAAGATGTGCCCTCGTCATGCTGTTGAATCCGATGGTGAAGAGCGAATTTGACACGTATTGCTCTCCGGCCTTGATGGCCATAGACGATTCCATTGGCTGATTACCAGAGGTGGGAGGAATGTGAACCGTGTAATTCATGTAATACCCTGATAGCTCTCCTGACATGTCAAGGTCTTCTCTTGACAAACTAACATACCGCCCGCTCGATGTTTGCCTTGCAAATTTCACGGTTTGCCCGCTTGAACTCTGACTTGCTGCCGAGTTTGTCTTCTTTGAAGGTTGGCTCGACATAGATGCCATTTAATTTATTTTTTTCCTCTATAACAATGCTAAACACAACACTAATTTCATGGAATCATGGATTAGATATATACATTAAAATCAGAAACTGCTGATAACAATAACATGCATTTTCCTGAAGAAATGAGAAAAATCCCAATTCGAAGTTTTTTCCTAGAAGTTTAGATGTACAGAAAGATACCCAGATGGGAAAAGAGCCATTATTATATGACTAAGATTGTACGAAGAAAGTTGTCGCGAATGACATGCTAAGGTGCCTTAAAGCTCCTTAAGTCAAGCCCCCTTATTATTAGTGAATTCTTTTAACTAAATTTCGTTTACGCCTCAAGGTACTCTTATTAGTAGGAAACGCATTAACTAATAGCCTTTACACCTCAAAACATAGAAGTCAATAATACTTCGTAGATTACTTAAACCTCAATTAATTATGCCTATTTGGCACACCAGATTGTGAGTGAACTGTCGGTATATATGGCAGTTTTTTAACGTGTAATTTTAAAGTCGATAGATTTACATAATTTAAGTAACTAAAGTTTGCCAAACGAGTGCTCTTTTCAATATTTAAATAAGATGGTTTTTTTATGAAAATTTTGATGAGAAGGTTGTGTGTTGGACATTAACAGTAACAGGAGATCTTTTCTTCTTATTTTCGAAGACAAAATAAAATAAAATAAAAATTTTAAAACCATTGAAGTCTGTAAATTAGAAATTCAATAAAAATTCCAAATTGACAAGAGATTTCAATTTCTAAATACAATTATCGAGCCAGAGGAAAACTTAAAAATTTAGTTTGAGACGCTAAATTCTTCTAATTCCTGAAAGGTTTTCTTCTTGAGCTTTGTCCTACTCTCAACTACTTAAATAATTTTTGAAACCCGATTCCTTTCGATTACTTACAAAGTGGCGAGTTTAACCAACACCATGGTGGTTTTTAGAGAATGATTTTTACAAAAATAGCGAAAATGGGATCATGGTGACCAATATATATAACAAAAATTTTCTCAAAACTTTTGTTAAAACATGCTATAAATTTTATTAATTTAATGCTAAATAAATATATATAAACCTTTGTTCATACAGATAAAGATGAGAAACCGAAATTATTCTAGCGGGAAAGGGATGTTCTTTATTCGAAACCACCGTCTTTGTCGCCTAGTTCTCAACACAGGATGGACAAAAGTTTTTAATAGATCACTCGCTCACTTAAGTCACCCGAGAAGGTCTTCTAGTGTGTTTTCCAACCAGGTAACATGTGGTGTTTTACATAGTGGCATGCGTTGGTGGCATCCGCCAAGTAGGGTGGTCCGCAGGCCCCTAAGAGAGGTCCTCAGATGTCATGCTGAGCACACTTCTAACTGTGTCAATTGTAAATTTAGCATTTGATGTAAAAAAAAAAATCCAATGCAGTGCCATATGTTAAAGTTTGTGGCAAATTAGCAAATTTAGCATTTGATATTTATTGGTTGGTGGATTGGCTTTTTTGCTTTAATGATTAGAGCATATCAAGGCATTGCTAAATTGATGTGCCAATGGTAAATTTGGCATTTGAATGTAAAAAAACACTCTCCAATGCAATGCTATTATTAATGTTAAACTTTTTATATGCTAAATTTTGTAGCAAATTTGTCACCATAAAGCAAGAATGACATTTGATTCTTATTGGTTGACAGTTTTATTTATTTATTTATTTATTTTGCTTTAATGTCATTGTTAATGCTAATTATGTGCTAAATTTTGTGGTGAATTCGTCACCATATAGCAAGAATGACATTTGATTTTTATTCATCGATAGTTTTATTTTTTTTCTTTAATAATTACAACATTTTCATTTTTTACTTACTTTAATATTAAAAGTTTACTTTTACAAGTTTTAAGATTTAATGATTATGACTTAAGACAAATATGATATTTTAAATAGCATTATGCATTAAAGCACAAAATAAAATAACACATTAATATGTTATTTTTACACTTTTAATGATAAATATAAAATTAACATCAGCATTTGCATTAGAGATGGTCTTATAATATTCTTACTTATTAACTATTTTAATATTAAAAGTACTTTTACAAGTCTTAAAGTTTAACAATTATATCAAAAGATAAATATAATATTTTAAATAATATTATGCATTAAAGTATAAGATAGATAAAATAATACATTAAGTATATTATTTTTTTATTTTTATTGGCAAATCCATTGAAACGAGCATGTATTAAAAATGGTCTAATCCTTCGTCTCAGAAAAAAAAAAAAAAAAAAAGGAAAAGGTTCTAATGCCAGTAAAATAATTTAGAGGACAAAATGCGGGATAGACAAAAGTTGAGGATCGAGTGCCAATAGCCCCGTATTAAATTTCCTTCTTCCGATCGGCAAAGGAGAGAAGATTTTCCCTCTTTACTCTCTCTCTCTCTCTAAAGTCCTTGTCGGAGAAACCCTATAATTGTGTTTTGGGAAATTCATCAATGGCGACCAGAAGAGAACTATTGGAGCGCTGGACAGACATAGAGGACGAAGAAGACGAAGACGATGATTGCATTGATTCCTCAAAACGCCGTCGTCTTCACCACAGCAAAGAAAAATGGTGAAAAACCTCTTTTCTCCTATGTTTTCTCCGTTCTTATTTTCGTCTCACGTAATAATAAACTTGCTCGCTAAGATTCAAAGATAAACAAAATGAAAATTTGATTAATGCTTTGGTGCAAACTCAACTTGTTTTTGTTGTGAGAACTACTATTTCAGCGGCATTTTGATAGCGTTTAATTGTAATTGAAAGGTTTCATTTTTAGTTTTCTTAGTAATTTGTTCTTCATTTTTATGAAGTTCAAGTGTTTGTGTTGATTATACTTTACTGTAAGAAGTGTGATTTTAGGTGTATGAGTATAATTAGAAAAGAGCAGTCTAGCTGTTGTAATTCATTTTGTGAAGGGAAATGCTTTAAAATGGCTATTTTCAATCAGCTTGACAATGCAAATTTTTATTATTATTATTTTTTTCAATTCTATAAGCAGTAGACTTAACCATAATAATATTTGGAATTTGAGTTTTGCTTCTATGTTGTAATATCTGATATTTGTTACGCTTGTTGAGAACTTGAGTAAATCCATTTGGGATAGGTTTTGCTTCTCCTTTTACGCAGTAGAACAATGAAAATACAGGTTGTTGTTTTTCAGTTGCTTTTTGGATTGTGTGTGTGTTTTATTGTAGCTTTTGTCAATACGAGGGGATAAATAGGGACATTTAGAAGATAACAGATAAAACTTAAAGTAAAAAGTTCTACTAAACTGCAAAATAGCTTCTCTTGTTTTCTTCTGAAACTTCATTTAGACAATCATGAAAGTGCGTTTTAAGTTTAATACCCAAAAGTGGCTCTCTGAAAGTATTATCCACGTAAACCTTTTCTATGTTGGTTCTTGCTCTCTCTCTTTCTCGAGCTGGGATGCGTATTGCATAACTACAATCGCTTGTTAACCCTCGTATCATTTAGTTGTTCATGTACTTTTAATGCTTTAAGTTTCCAAAGATTTGTGGTTCGATAGATAAATTCATGTATTCTTATTTTATTCTTTTTTTTACTAGGTAGAATTTTCTCATGCATTTTCTGAGCTGGGATCCTTATTGCATAACCACAATTGCTTGTTAACCCTCATAACATTTACATGTTTATATACTTTCAATTCCTTAAGTTTCCAAAGATTTTTGTTTCGTTAAATAATTCATGTATTGTTATTTTTTTTCTTTTCTTTACTAGGTAGAATACTGTGCCTAATCGATCTTATATGACCTTTTACTCCCTATTCCTAAGCGGCCAAAGGGCATTGTTATAATTGTACTGTTTTTGTTAAATTCCTTTCTGCACATGAAGTTATTTTAAATTCGTTAGTTTTGTTGTGTTTCCTATGGTTTTCGAATTGGATACTTTGATGATTTTTTTAATCTTTGACTCATTGTTATTTGACCATTGTTGGTTCATATTAGACACTAGTATAGTATCATGCTTTTTTGTCTCAACTCTCAGGTTTGCGGATGCATTTACTTATTTGATATCTTTGCCCAAAGAAAGTCACATTTGGTGTGGCTCTTGGGATTTAATGGGACCTCTTTTAGAGACGTTTTACAACTACTTCAAAGATGAGCGTGATGATTCTCCTCTCAGACGTCTATGGAGGAGAATCTCTGAGGAAATGCGGCAGTGTGTCCAATGTGTTACCCAACATCATCAAGCCCAAGAAATGTATAACATGGAGTATGAGTTGAGTTCTATAGGTCCCCTGCTTGATGTGCTGCAAGTTCTTGACGAAGAAAGGGTGACTATGCACTTAAAAGAAATAAATATTAAACTCTCAAAAGATGATTATGATCCAGCTTGTGGTAACGCTGAAGTTGTTAGCGTCATGTATGAGGTATGTGGATCTCCATTTCATTTTTCTTCGTTATTGTAGATTTCTCTCCCCATATGTATTAGTTCAATGTTACAATTGTCTTGTTTCATTCAATCTTATATTTCTAGAATTGCAATACAATCATTTAAAGGAGAAACCGAAATATCAAAATTAATGCATGGGTGTAACTGTTAACCTCACAACTTTAGAGAGGAACGCTCAGGGATGGTAATTGTGATGGGATCTTGGTTCGACATAAGTGGACAGACTCCAAGAATTAGAAGAGACTTAGGCTCCCACCATGGATACTTGTTAGTAACCCACCATGGAGAGTTGTTAGTACGGAAAGTCATGGTTCAACCATAGCTATTGTAGAAAGCTAGCTTTGTAGTGCCCAACCGTCAATAAATAGCTAAATGATAACTTTGTTTACTCTTGAAGTAGGTTCACTACTTTGCTAGTCTTTTTCTTGGATTGGCTTCTGTCTACTCACTTAAAAAAAAAATAATAATAATCTTTATTGCGTGGCTTTGCCAAATGATAATTTAGACATGCCAAATCTCATATCCTACCTGCAAAAGCAACTGATGAAGCATTAAGCGCTTATCCTTTTTTCTTCATCTGTGTTAATTATGAAGGTTTTAATTAGCTTAATTTATTATTAATTTTTACCTTAATTTTTTCCCTTCTCCTTTTCTTACCTACATTTTCTTCACTTTTTCCCTTTGCTATTTTAGGGCCAAACACAGCCTAACTATAACTATTATACGTGGCTTTTTATTTAGTTTTGTTCTGCAGGAGTAGGGTATCCAGTTTCAATTTAATTGAGCCTATGTTTATTACACCTGACGCAAAGGAGTCTTATAAAAAGTTCTCTTATACGTGAAAACATCCCTTTACTATTGTGTTGAATAGGACTAAACATTAAGCCATCTAATTGATCATCATTTGTTTTTGTTTTGTTTTGTTTTGTTTTTGTTTTTTTTACAGGTTTTGATGTTCCCTCGTCTGTTAGATGATCAGTCTTTGTTTACTGAATTTGAAACATTTATTGAAGCCATTGATAATGTACACGAACTTGCCCTGGATGGGCAGCAACAGTTTCCGGTATCTTCTTTTGCATTTATTTTGTGATTTCTAATTGGACTTCATTTTCTCATCCTCCTGTTAGCTTATGAAATGATGATTAATTTGTCAGGGTGTTTATGCATTATTTTTCTTCAAAAGAAGAGTAAGATCAGTGGGTTATCGTATGGCTGGATCTATGGGAAAATTGAGGTACTGCTTCCTAGTAGCAGTGTTTTTTTATTTTTTATTTTTGGTGTGTGCTATTATAATATGCTGAAGGGTTTTGTTATTTCGGGTTCCTTTTTGGCACATTGGGGGATCAGTGTTTTTTCCTTGCTGTGTCTTGTTTCTAATTGTTTTTCTCCTTCTGCATAGGAGAGCAACAGACTTGGAACCCTTACAGCCTTTGATTAAGAAATTCATTGGCTTTTTGGAGACAGAAGCTTTGCCATCAGCCACGAAGATTTCAAGGCCAAGAGCTGAGCTGGATCGCGTATCCATTTGGCTTGGCATCAAGTCATTGTAGGAACCGGTGGATAGAATGTTTAATTTCATAAGATTTGGTTTCACATCTCCAGCTAATATTGCATTTGTGTCTGTTTCATGAAGGCTTGGATTCTTGGAAGCTGCAGCTTTTGAAGAAGGGATATTAGAGAGATATCCTATTTTTCTCGATATTGTACTTAACCACATTAGTGGTGATTCCATAGACTTTTCTCATGCAGTTTCTTGCTTGCGACTACTCTTTGAGATGCTTGGTAAGAATATTCTTTTCAATTTTCTCGCAGAAGTTTATATATAGTTTAATGCTGCTATTACTTTTTTTTTTTTTTTTGAAGAAACTGCTCTTACATTTGCTTTATCATTGTGGATTACTTTAAGGTTGTAAACTTTGGTTGAGGTCTACTCTGTCTCCGAGTGTGATGCGCAATACTCTTTTGGGTCAGTCTTTTCATACTCGAAATGAGAAAAGCCATAAAGACATTTTTGATCTTTTTCAGCCTTTTCTTCAGGCATGTCTGTGAGGGTTCATTTATATTTCCATTTCTACATTATCATGTGTCCATCAAGTTTTAATTTCTTTGCTCGTGTTAATGCAACTTTGTAGATTCTGTGATAACAAGCTTAACTATTGCAGTCTCTTGAAGCTTTGCAAGATGGGGAACATGAAAAGCAACGTAGGCATTTTCTATATTTTCTCCTCCATCAGGTACCTGTGAGCAGTAACTTCAGTGTTTTAACTAGGCAGAAGTCTCGTCAGGTTTGTATTTTTTCTTTTAGATTATCAGAGAGCCATATAACATTTGTTTTTGTCCTTGTTATTTAAAGTTTTTTTTTTTGGCTGTTTAGGTCTTTATTTTTTGGGTTTAGTATTATTAGTTTTTGGGTGATTTTGATTTCAGATAGCCCTTCTAATTGTTCACCGTGGCTATTCAATGAACCCACCATGCCCCCCATCTGAGTGTGCACACATGTGGTAAGTTAATTTACTTATGATTGATTTGGTTTTTTTTTATACGCTGACTGTTGCTTTAGTTCTGAACTACTTTTTTGCCCCTATTGCTAAAGTTTTAGCATCATCAACAATGATTATTGGAATTTTTTTTAGTGGGGGCACTTTGAAAAAAAACGTTGGGATAATTTTTATCGAATAGGAAAATAGTAGTAAATTTTTAATTATTGAGCGGGGCCCAGTTATAGTATTTCCTATAAAATAGGACGATAACTGAAATTATTAGAAAATTTTATGGTGAAAAATCAAATTTTTAACGTCGAGTTGAATGTGGCTTCATCACTGATAATTAGGGTTTGGATTTGTTGTGTTGTTTTTATTTTTATTTTGAGGAAAAACAATAGTATAGGATGCAATAGGAGATATGGATGAACAGAATTGTTGCACTTATACACGAGGGCTGGAAGTAAATGTAGTTTGTACCACCATTTTGATTGGAGGGACAAAATTTGTAGTGGGCGTTAATCTTCTGGTTATGCTTTCATATCTTTTTTCCAAAAAAAAAAAAGAAAAAAAAAGCGGCTGAACTTAGGTTCACCGTTAATTTCTGTTTCATAGTTGTATTTTTAAGTTTATCTTTTTCTCAGAGGACCCTATTTAACAGAAAGTACATTTAGCATTTATTGGTCTACGTGGGTGTGCTTGAAAATGTCTAGGAGTTGGTTTGTACTTGCACAGTTGCAAACTCATTTAATTGGACTGGGCAGGGGTCCTCCTCTTGTCTCATCTCTGAAGGATTACTCTCTTCACAATTCTTTAAGACAACCTGCCTTAGATCTGATCCAAACTATACTGGTATCTGATGCTGCTGTCCTGATAAGTTCCTTGCTGAGTTGCTGCCCACCACCAAGCCCTGGAAGAAGCACATTGCATGAATTGACCGATGATGAAGACGATGTTAGACTCCTCACTGTGGATGCAGAAGACGATGACAGTTCCTGGAAGGACTTTAGTGTACAGAGCAAAATTGCATCTCTGGATTTTAGAGAATGGATGTGCATTCCAATGTTATGGACTGACGTCCTTGTTGACATCAATCCCTTGGTCCTTCCTACATCATTTTTCAAGGCTGTTTTTTGGGCTAGGTCTCGTTTTTCCATGGTGGAACCTGAAATAGGTCCAGAGATGGCACTTCCAGTTAGAACATGGCTCTCTTCTTGTGAAATCTCTGCAACATTTGGTTGGAAGGTCCCAACTGGTTCCGATGATGGTGGAGATGGGAAGGAGCCAAAAAACTCTATAAAAGTGTCAACAATGTTGCTTCCTCTAATTCGAGCATTCAACAGGTGAAAGCATTTTGGTTGGTTAATTACATTATTTTTATGTGGTATCTTACTTCAAACATTATTATTGTTATTTTCTAAAGCATTTGGCTTTTGCTACATGAATTTATATCTAAGATAGCAAAATTTGTGCAATTTGTCTTTCGTCGTAGAAAAATCATTCAATTAGGCTCTATAATTATGCAAAACTAATCCCTTAATCTGTAAAAAAAACATTTTTTCCGGTCAGAAGAAATTCAAGAGTTCTAAGAATGTTAAAGGCCCGTTTGTCTTACTGTTCGAATCATAATTCAAACCTTTTTGCTACAGTATTTTCTCTCACAAAACTTAAAATTTCTTCTATGAACCAAACAGGCCGCAAATGATCAGCTAGAATTAATTTGAGTTCTGGACAACTGTTTTAGAAGCCTTTTCTTATGGATTTTGATAATTTTTTACTGCCTATTTTCTTTACTGTTTTTCAGGTTAACAACCCATTTCTTAGTTCAGGTGGGCCCGGAGGCGCTTCAGAAGCATTGGACTTGGGAACCAAGAATGGGAGAAAGCTTGATTCTTTCACTTCTGGATGCCCACGATGTAATTATGTAAAATTTGCTATTTATAGTTAGCATAACACTACTTTTACCTTTCTTGTGTTGAATTCCCTTTATCTCCTCCCATTCTGTACCTCCATATTAGTTCCAGCATTTCATCTTTTCTTAAATATGATTCTTCATTCTAGAATGTGAGGCAGTTTGGAAAGAGCATCTTGGAACACGTTTCTAATACGAGGGGTCTTGCTTGTGGCCTGAAGTTTCTTTGTTCTTTTGGATCTTCCTTATCTGCTGTTTTGTTAGGCTTGAAACATGCCGTGAAACTGGTAAGTTTCTCTTAAGTCTTATTCTTCTCTCTTCGACCCCCCTCCCCCCCTTTTTTTTGCTTGTATTTTATCACATCTCAAAAATAATGATGCATGATGTTTAGGTTTCTCTCTTTAATTGTGCTTTGAGTGCTGCTTTTTTTATATTTAGTACTTGGTTCTTAGACGTTATTACCTGCCTTTTGGATGATTTTTGCATTTCTCTTATTGGAAAATGAAGTTGCATGTCCCTTTTATTGTTGGAAGGATGTTATTTTCAAAGGGATGATATTGCTTTTGAATTCCACCTTTGTTTTTTGTCTTATGCGGTTTTATATTGTGTTTTCCAGGTCCAAGTGGACAGTGTCATATTAAAGTTTCAGACACTACAACATTTTTTCTTTGTTCTTCTCAAATTGCTTGATAAAGGGGAGTTGCCTTCTAACATACCAGAAAAATCTTCTGATTACGTAGGCATGACAAAATTTTCCACATATGGTGGCTTTCTCAGGCAGCCAGTCTTTGACTCTGTACCAAAAAGTGTTGATCGGAAATCAATGGAAATTGACATAAAATTACATGAAAATTTCTGTTTCTTACTGTCAAAAACTGCCTGGCCTTCCATTCGGAGGTGCTTGATTGAAGGGAAGGCATTTATTGATTACAGTGCTTGTCAGGTATGGTTGCAGTCTTGCTTCTTTTCTAAATTAAATGATGTGGATGACTAGCACATCCTAGCTAAGTTTGTACCCACTAGAACCTCATCCCACACAAAAGCCTCCACTCAATTTATTGCATCCCTTTTACTTGTTAGCGCACCATTGTAGTTTGCCAACAAGGCGTGCGTTGGTTTTGATTTATTGGATTTGAAAAAAATGTCATCAAAACAGCAGCCTCTTTCTCTCTCTCCCCTGCTATCCTGTCAGTTCCCTTTCCTTTCTGTCCATGTGCATGGCAATGTATAGTGGGTTGGTGTGCTTGATGACTTAATAAATAATTACATGTTTGGCCCTAAAATCTCTTTCTGAAGCATCGTAGTGTTGTCTTATCAAGGAGGTATTCTTAAGGATATTTGTTCTCTATACTGTCAGATGACTTGTGTTCGCCTGCTTGAGATCCTTCCTGTTTTATTTGAAAGGTTTTATCCTTGCTTTGTGAAGAAGTCTGGTTCTTTTGGAATATTAGAAAGTCCATTTGATTTTTCTTGGCTTCATGATCTTGTGGATTGGGGAAAGTCAAAGCTTAAAGTTGTAGTTGTATATTGGAAAAGAGCAGTTGATGCTTTGCTGAAGTTGCTCAACAGTTCAAGTAAGAACACTGTTGCATTGACTATCAAGGCTATTGAAGATCTTATATCACGTGGTGAGCATTTTTATTCACTTATAAGTTATGCCCATACACAAACAAATTTACCATTTAATTTCGTCCTGATCATTCTTCATGATCACTGTTGATATCTTCTCTCAACATGCCATGTTTTCTTATTTCAGACAATGTTGCCATGGATGAATTAACCGAACAAGTATCACACCTTTCTGTTACTTTATCGAAGGAAGCTTCAGATAATGTTAAAAGGAACTCCAGTTCTGAAAGCTTATCTTTAATAATGGGGGGGTCTGCTTTGGATGTTCAGCCATTTCCCATCAAAGATACAGATGTTGAAATCCTAGATCCAGCTACAATGAATGACAAAAAGGACAGAGATAATCTGATCGTTCTATCCGATGATGAAAAAGAAGTTTCACCCAGTGAGTTCATGTTACCTGATGCAAATAAAACAGTGGCTAACCATGTTGATGAAATCACGTCAAATATTGATGCAATGAGGAAGAAAGCATACGGTGACACTCCAAAGGAAATGTCTAAGACTTTCCAGCAAGAAGTTGTCACAGATGGTTCTGCCTCTTGGGTGGACTCTGATAAATTAAAAAAAGTAGCATGTGTCACCTTCCAAAAATCAGAAGCTGCAGATAATAATCAGAAAAAGAAAATCTTTGAGGGCAATATAAATTACTCTTTAACATCTCAGGGGGCAGTTAATTTGAAGAACTCATCCGATGGAGCTGTAAGTTCGAAAATGCCGAGTAAAGCTTGTGAGAGTGTGGCTATGAAACCAAATGACAACATACTGAAAGAGATAGTATGTGACGCAGAAGATGATCCACTGGAGGCTGCCTTCAATTCTTTGAAACGTCAGCCAACATCCTTAGCAAAACCAAGCATGTCTCTTCCTAAGCGACAACTTATCCAACTTAAAACACCTATTGGAAATAAATCTGGCCAATTTCTGAGGCTGGGAGCTCGAGCAAAAAGGTTCCAACCACCAAGACTTGATGAATGGTATAAGCCTATCTTAGAGATAGATTACTTTGCAAAAGTTGTTTTAGCATCGGCAAGCAAAGATGATAACTGTACAGTTGGAAAATTCAAGGAGGTTCCTGTATGTTTCCAATCACCTGAAGAGTATATCGAGATTTTCCGGCCATTGGTCTTGGAGGAATTCAAGGCACAATTACAGAGCTCTTTTCTAGAAATGCCTTCATGGGAAGAGATGTATTTTGGTGTCTTATCGGTGCTTTCAGTCGAAAGAGTTGATGATTTTCATCTTGTTCGCTTTTCTCACGATGACAACCATTCTACAGCATCAAGAAGCTTTGCAGAAAACGACCTTGTTTTGCTTACAAAAGAGCCTGTGCAAAAATCATCTCATGATGTTCACATGGTCGGAAAGGTATTTTTGATAAATTGCTCTGGAGTCTTTCTTTTCTTAATAACTGCTTGTCCCCTTTTTTTGTCCTTTCTGTTTTCTGTTTCTTCCTTTTGGCAAATTTCATTTTTCTTACGGAAATAAGTACAGAAATTCATAATATATTTCTCTGGAAAAAAATAAAATAAAAGACAAAAACTTATGTGAATGTTAATGATCTTTTGGCTGTTTACAAGGGATTTAGGTACCTTCAAATGTGTGTGTGTGTGTTATATTGATTGTCCTATGTGTCATTCAATATTAGGTGTAATTCCAAACTTGGATTGTTATTCTTTTTCATCTGCTGTCGACTTTGAATTTATATAATCTATATGGATGCTTGCCATTCTGTCGCGGGTTGTCTGGGTAAGCTTTATGAAGTTTGAGAACTCTCACGTAAAAGAGAATGGAAGATAAATAAGATAACTCCAGTTTATTTATTTATTTCCTAGCGTTTAGTAATCTCAGTATTTGACGCCCATAAATGTTATTGAAACTACTGATGCAAAACTTTTTTAGGAGCTATGATTTTTAAGCAGCTAGAGCCACATTTAGATAATGGTCTCTTGAAACTTTCTGCTGTAAGTTATTGACTAGAGGACCATAGCCATTTGGTGTATAATTTGTGGTTGAATGTGAACTTTGTCGAGTTTCTTTTTGAAAAAGAAACAGAAATAAATTTATTGATAGGGAAAAGATTACAAATAAGTCAAAAATTTGAACTGGCCACATTGATCAAAAAGAGAAAACACAAGTTTTAACAAAAACAAACGACTAACAGATCTGAACTACAAAATTGAGGACCAGTTCCTAATAAGAGTAAAGAACATCAAATCTGAGAATTCTTTGTCCTGATGAATCCATTGGGCAATATTTGCTTTGATCTTGTCCCATAGATTTATAATTTCTTCCTCAGAGTCCAAAGATTTATAATGTGAATGTCATATTTAGATTCCAACATCGAGCTACATGTGCATTTGGATAAGTTTCTGGTTCTTGCTTCTGTATGGGGAAGAGAGAAATTTTGGCAACTTTATGGGCTTCCTTTTGGAGTTCAAATATCTTCCGTTTTATTTTATTTTTCTAAATTGGAAGGACATGTTACACATACACTTATATACGTAATTTTGGGGATACCTTATTTAGTTTTTTTCCTTGCTATTTTCTTTACTTATTAAAGAAAGAGGGAAAATAAAGATCTCTGGTCGAGTGGCTATGCTGCTTGGCACTTCTAGTTGGAAATTTGAACCGCTTGAGAATGGGTTATATGTGTGTTTCACATATTAAAAGGGAAAGAAAGCATGTATGTTGTGCTAAAGTGAATGCATTTGTTTCTCAGGTGGAGAGGCGTGAGAGAGACAACAAAAGAAGGTTAAGTATCCTACTCGTCAGGTTTTATCTTCAAAATGGTACTTCGCGTTTAAATCAGGCTAGAAGGAATCTCTTGGAACGCAGTAAATGGCATGCAAGTCGCATTATGAGCATTACTCCTCAACTTCGAGAATTTCAGGCATTATCTTCAATAAAGGAGATCCCCTTGCTTCCAATTATTTTAAATCCAGTAGATGATTCTCCGAGTTTTAACGAGTGCCCAAAGGTAGATCTTAGAAAGCTATCTCAACCACTACAACAAATACTGAAGTCATCCTTTAATGATAGTCAACTTCAGGCTGTCAGTGTTGCAACTGGATTGGGCAATTCGAAGAAATTTGAATTATCTCTTATCCAGGGTCCTCCAGGTCTGTGATTAATTTGGTGAAACTATTAGATTTGTGGGATCATTTATTCTTTTTATTTATTGCTTGAAATTGCCCTATGTATAGGTACTGGTAAGACAAGAACTATTTTGGCTATTGCTAGTGGTTTACTTGCGTCCCCTTTGCAAAAGATGGGTCAAGCTGCAAATTCTTTTTATGGCAATTTGAAGAAAAGTAACTCTTCCTTACCTAAGATCAGTGAGACTGCTGCAGTTGCAAGGGCATGGCAGGATGCTGCCTTGGCTAAACAATTGACCGAGAATGTGCAAATGAATGCAAAATCTACTGATGTTTCTATGAGAAGAAGAGTGCTCATTTGTGCTCAATCTAATGCTGCAGTTGATGAATTGGTGTCAAGAATATCTAGTCAAGGCCTTTATCGCAGTGACGGGAAGATGTATAAGCCATATGTTGTGAGGGTTGGAAACGCAAAAACTGTTCATCCAAATTCTTTACCTTTCTTTATTGATACACTCGTTGATAATCGTTTGGCAGATGAGATGATGAAGTTGAATGATGCAAAGAATAACGCAAACGCAAATTCTTCCACAGAGTTGCGTTCTAAGTTAGAGAAATTAGTTGATCATATTAGATCTTATGAGGCCAAGCGTGCTAACTTAAGTGATGGTAATTCTAACCTTAAGAAGTCCTTAGAAGATGATGCTCACAGGGGAGATGATTTGAAGGAAATGTCTGATGTAGAAGTACAGATAAAGCTAAGAAAGCTTTACGAGCAAAAGAAGCAAATTTATAAAGATCTTAGCATTGCTCAGGTGCAAGAGAAGAAAACGAATGAAGAAATTAGAGGACTTAGACATAAGTTTCGGAAATCTATATTAAGAGAAGCTGAAATAGTGATAGCTACATTAAGTGGTTGCGGTGGAGACCTGTACGGAGTATGTTCTGAATCAATATCAACTCATAAGTTTAGCAGTCCATCTGAACACAATCTTTTTGATGCTGTTGTTATCGACGAAGCTGCTCAAGTAAAATTTTTTTTGCTCCATCATGGTTTTAATCGTTATCAGTATTGATGATGCCTTGTCTGTATTTTAACTTTTGCTTCTTCCATGGCACAGGCTCTGGAACCTGCAACTCTGATTCCTCTGCAGCTTTTAAAGTCTAATGGTATCAAATGTATAATGGTATGAAATATCTGAGAATCGAAATTAAAATGTTGTTCTTTTTGTGTGTGTGTGTTAAGATATTGGGCTTACGTATGAATTTTATAACTGAAGGTGGGTGATCCAAAGCAGCTTCCAGCAACAGTAATTTCAAATGTTGCAAGTAAATTTCTCTTTCAATGTAGCATGTTTGAGCGTTTACAAAAGGCTGGTCGCCCTGTTGTTATGCTGACTAAGCAGGTAAACTCTAGTTTATAACTGTATAGGATGGTGATTTTTTGAACTATTCCTTATTTTGTGGTGAATATTTACTCAGTTATCCACTACTTACTTTTTGCAGTATAGGATGCACCCAGAGATTTGTCAGTTTCCTTCTTTGCATTTTTATGAGAGGAAGTTATTGAACGGTGAGATGTCCAACAAAGCAGCACCATTTCACGAGACTGAGGGCCTTGGGCCCTATGTTTTTTATGACATTACTGATGGTCGGGAGCTTCGTGGTAAGAATTCCGGTGCCTTGTCTCTTTATAATGAGCATGAGGCTGATGCTGCTGTCGAAGTACTTAAAATTTTCAAGGATAGGTAGGCTGTCCTATCTGCCTCTCTAATTTGTATTGTTTTTCTAGTTTGGAGTTTGGACTTCCTTTTCGTGGTCCCTCTCCGGTTTTGCCCCTTTTGAGGAAATCTCTATCCTATTCCTCGCCCCCACAACCACCACCTCCCCCTCTTAAGAATATTTAAAAAAAAAAAGAAAAAGAAAGAGAAGAAATACCTTTCCTTTGCATAATTTCACTAGTCCCTAGTATTGTTCTTTCCATCAACCTCTGACCTTAGAAATGGTTTATTTATTCAAAATTGCTTTCAGATTTATTTTGTTTTTCCAAAATTTGTACGTAGGTATCTCTCAGAATTTTTTGCCGGAAGAATTGGTATTATAACACCATACAAATGTCAGCTGTCAATATTGCGTTCGCGGTGTATTAGTGTCTTTGGATCTTCCATCATAGAAGAGATAGAATTTAATACGGTTGATGGCTTCCAAGGTCGGGAGGTTGATATATTGATACTTTCCACTGTAAGAGCAGCAGAACAAAACTCTGTTTCACCTGGGATTAACTCCAGCAATATAGGATTTGTTGCTGATGTAAGACGCATGAATGTTGCACTGACAAGAGCCAAGCTTTCGCTTTGGATTATGGGTAATACACGGACATTGCGGACAAACAAAAACTGGGCCGCTCTCATTAAGGATGCCAAGGAGAGAAATTTGGTTAAAATGGCTAAAAGGCCTTATCGATCCATGTTTAAAGCAACTTTACATAAAAGTCCTGCTACAGAGAACTTTGACAGTAATATTATGCAACCAAAATCTATTGAAAAGTTAGAAGATGCTCAACGGCATGTGAATCAACATGAGAGGAGTTCAAAAGGAAACACTAAGAGGAGAACAAACAACATCAGTCATGGAGCTAAAACGAGAGATAATGAAGGTGCAAGTAATTTTTCAGCAACTAGAGATGAATTTCATATGAGCAAAAGAAGTGCTAGGGATAAACTTGATGTGCCAGTGAAGGATTCATCATCTGTTGCTATTGCAAGTGTTGACAAGAAAACTTCAAAAGAGAGGAAGTCTGTAATAGCAGGCAAACACAGTACACGTGGTGAATCTAAGGATGAAGAGAGTTCTAATGTGGGGAAGAGAGAGAGTAAATTCGAAAATTTAAAGAGAACTATGGATCAACCTGAACATGGCATGGGTGATGTGATTTTGAAATCACAAGTGCCTAAAAGACACAAAACATTTTCTGGGGATGATGTAAGCGAGGGGAACCAAGAAGTTTCTACTCCCTCTGCTCCAACCAGACCGAAGGAGAGAGATTCAAATAATCGAGATCCAAGTAAAGCTGGTTCTTCCAATCTGATTGCAAAAAGGAAAAAACAGCGTGAAGATGTTGATGCCATTCTTTACTCGGCTCTTATTTCTTCGAAAAAGTCTGAAACATCTAAAAGACATTCTTCTTCATCATCAATGCCCAGTGTTGGGATTAAACCACCCAAACAACCGAAGACAAGAAAAGGCTAACACCTTTGCAGGTATGAACTTTCTGGCTTTAGCATTGTAATATTGATGACCAAAACTTTCTGTACATGTTGTTAAACCTGTGTTTTATACTTGAAACAAGCTATAGTTTCTTCTAAATGCCCTCTTTTGATGACCCATGAAGCAAGTTGTAGGACTACTCAAGGGAGAAAATGTTTCCCCATCTGCTATTTGTTCTGTGCAGGTGCATAATCTTCTCCAATATTATCCAATTGGTATTCAGTAAATCTTTATCTCTAGCAGATGTACTTGTAATCCTTTGAATACAAAAAATATACAAAAACATGAGTTCTCCTCTTAGGTAAGATTTGCTTAAATTAAAAAAGTGCGAAATGGTGGCGAGTCATGTTGAAATTGCTGTAGTTGCAGGAGGGATGTCGATTATAGTTGTTAACTTGCAACTCTAAGATTACGGACCTGAATGTAATAAAAATTAATTAGGCGAAGTATTTCCGCTCCTGTGTCTGTGTTCTTGACTTTTCTGGGCTGTCCTTGATCGAATAAGGGTAATATCGACCAAATGAACTTCATGGTTATGGATACAGGTCTAAATCATCATACAAAAAAGAAGTCCGGATTCCTTACTACTCGACACATTTTTCCCTGTGTCCAAGTGCCATTGGTGATAATTTATTGATTCAAATTCTCATTAATTATCTGTTCTTGACACTTTCTTAATGGTTTAGCACTTGTTTTTTTTTTTTGAAGCCCCAGGGTCAGCACTTTTGTCTTGTTTGCGTTTTTGATTCATCTGATGTTCTTATTGTGTGCTTTATTTTCCCAGAATTTTTTACCAGCATCTTTGCAGTAAACAAGAAATTTCGGTGATGTATAACCACTCATTCGATATTTGTATGGAGCCTCATGATCACCCTTTAAACCTCGTTGCCAATAACCGCAATGAAGATCGGTACTGCTGGTTGTCCTCAGGCTTGGCAATTGGTGTCTGATAAAGTCTCATCTTTATTCATCTGGTTGTGTACGCAGTATCATGTAGTTGAAGCCATTCTTTTGGTAAGGTGTACCCTTGTCTAAGATGTAGCCGATATCTGTGTATTTTTGGGTGTGTAAATTATATTTTCTGTAAATAATGTTGGTAGTTGAATGGGTGAATTAGGTGACCAAACATATATTCACACATCTAAATACATGAAGAATCACATTTTTGCGTAAATTCTTATTTGATGAACTAGCAGCTGCAAATTTTTCTTCCTAGAATCCTAATACATGATTTAGGATCAAGGAACTTAAAATATGAAGAATTAGCACATTGTAGGGAATTAAATTCCCTGCAAAGAGAGATCCTATTATCAATTTTGCAACATGGTCGTCCCTTTCCTTTTTCTCTCGTCTTCGCTTTATTGGCATCTATTGTGCCCCCGACCTTTTTTTTTTTTTTTTTGATGTTTCCAATTATGGATATATATTTTATATATGTTATCAAGCAATTATATGAGCAATCAGCCAATCATGTGAGCTTCACATGTTCCACACCTCAAGGAGCCTGAACAAAAACACAGCCGTCTCCTTTACATAAGTGAGCATGTCACCGTTTTGCCCAACATTTGTGAAGTGTCTCTTGCAGAAATAAACTTCATATTAGAAAAACCATGTACTCTCTCTAGGGATTTAATGGGCTTTTGGTTGCATCAAAGGTCTTTTTTTCAAGCATAGGCGATTATTAATGCTTAAATTGTCAAATGGTTTTAGAGAATATTACATGGTATAACAAACTTTTAAAAGTTGTATCTATTCTTGTCACATTTAGAAAAAAAGTTATGTCATGTTATCATTCACATTACTTGTTAAGTTGTGTCACAAATAAACATGCGTGACGTTTATAAAAAGTATATATTAAAAGCTGCATTTATGAAAATTCTCTAATGTCTTAATCACTTTTTGGGTTTTTCTCTAGGGCTTGAGATCATTCGAAGCTACCACCTTTCTATCTCAGATTCTCTGATCTAGCCAATTATAGGAGAAAATTCAGCAAATGGCCGGTTTTTTAGAAAATGACTAAACTTTTTACATTTTGGGCAAATGCATGAATTTCTTAAAAATTAGAGAATGACTCTTTTTCAAAGGCAGTTACTCGGTAATACACCATAGTTTTTTTATGATTAATGATAAAGCACCAAACTAAGTAATAATAAACCACAAGTCAATATATTGATTAGCCTTTTAAAAAAGTTAAAAAAGGTCATTTCTCTACTTTTAAAAAACTTTGACCATTTATCAAAAAAAAAAAAAAAACTCAAAAAGTCACTTTCTCCCAAATCCATAATGATTATGATGATGATAAATGCAGAGGGAAAACTTATTATTTATTAGACAAATAACCGAATGTTACCAATCATAAATCTTCTTTCTTTTCCTCAGATTTTTCTTGTGCTAAAAAAGGTACATCAACTATTAGTGGCATAGCAGTGTGTTCTATAACTTCCATTACTCTATAAATTTAGATAACAAAAATTTCGTAATGGTTTTGGTGCATTAAAGGTTATATTGACCAAACTCTGTTGGACATGATCATGTCCATTGTTCTTAGTAACTATTAATTAATTTTATTCACTTTACGCATGCAGAAAAAAAAAAAAAGAAAAAAAGATTGTAGAGCCGTCAATCTCAAAATTCTAGTTTATTTACCTTCCTAAAAAAAGAAAGAAAGAAAGAAAGAGAGAAAGGGAGAGAAAAACAAAGTAAAAAAAAAAAAAAAAACTGCCTTTAAAGAGTCCTACAATATGAAAAGGAAAACAAGAAAAGAAAAAAAGATAATATCCAAATAAAGTTCAAGTTGCCTAACATAAATAAAATGCTTGGAGGATATAATTTCATGTCCATTATTGCAACATGGAAGGTGTGTCACATTCTGAACATGTACACTACATATATTTCCTCACTAACCATAATTCAATATATGATTGCAAGGGCCCAAGGAGATACGATACGACTATATTTGCATATAAAAGTATATCATGAGGAGGATCTCCTGAAAATTAACGGAGAAAATAGTGGCCACATATATAGCCATGACATATATATACAGTAGACATGTATGTATACATTACATATATAATTGGAAGTCAGAAAAACAGAATCATATTATTGGTCTACGTGTATAATTTTATCAGAAGTGACCCAATTCGTTTCACTTTGTGGGTTTAATCTCCTCTTTCAGTTTGGTTCCTCCTAGGAGAAGGCGATGCATCTCTTTTAGCCCATTTTGCATGCATGCATGCATGCCTTGCCTTGGCCGTAGGGTTCAAAACCGGAAGGAGTTGGGGGGGGGGGGGGGGGTGGTGTGGGGAGGGGGGGGGGGGGGGGGGGGGGGGGGGGGGGG